>PVIC010023034.1:0-27172 GCA_004025085.1 Thryonomys swinderianus | reverse complement strand
AAATTAATCAGGGAAATTTATTGGTTAAATTGTTGTCGACTTTGTTTACAGAACCAAACATTTGGAGCCCATACTTATCCTAAAATTTTACTCTGTGCGATGGTGATGACAAATAGCCAAAAAATGATATTCTTAGGAACCTCTCCCATTAGGGAGCCTGAGTAGGCAGAGACTCGGCCTCTGCACTATAGCACGGACAGTTCATGGGCAGATGAGCATGCACATACAATGCCAAGGAAGGTGTTGGTGGAAAGTTATGTCCTGCAGTGCCCAGCACTGACAGTTTGTGAAAGACCTTGGAGTAGCAGAGGCAAAGCTCCCAGTAGACTCAGGTCAGGTCCCTGGTTTAACATATGAAATTATCTTAGAGTAAAATTATAAATTGTATCTAACCCAGTGCAATGGGTCACAGTAAAAGAGCGACACAAGCACTAAGCTAGATTAAACTATAAGGCTCCATCCTAGCATATGGTGACACCGCTTGGTCTTCTGACCTACCCATGATGTATTAGTGATGGAAGCTCATTTGCCTATTGCAGATAGTGTAATACACATTTTAAAATCCCAATGTTGAAGGTAAAATATGCACAATTTCAGTACGCATAACCAAATTGGATGTGGTCTTTCATGAAGAAATTATCCTTTATTGTCGTTATTTGAGGCAGTTCTTTCAGAAAGTAAAGGTTTTTGGAGCACAATCACTGGTTGAAAGCTTCTTTGTAGATTAGGGAACAGTTGTAAAATATGAACACTTGTCAGTTTTCTCCTGCAAAGTAAAAGCAAAGTGAATTTACTACAAGGCTATAGTAGCTAATGATTTGAATTTCTTTCACTGACTTTGCCACCCCTTGTTATCTAAACAGGTATCTAAGTGGGGGCACATGTATACACAAACATGCACGCATGCACACATACACTGGGTCTACAAAGCCTACAGTTAAACCCATTCTAAGTGTCAGCAGCTACACACTCGATCCTTCTGGAGAGAGTGTCATTATGAACAAAGAAACATAATTTGAAATGTTTGGATTTGCAGATAAGTTGAAGACCAAAACTTCCATCCTTTGATGAATGATTTAAATCCAGAGAGACAAGTCAAAAAGAAAGAATGGGGCCAGAGATTTAGCTCAGTGGTTCCGGCGGGCACCTGCCTCTCAAACACAAGGTCCTGAGTTCGATCCCCAGTAAACACATACAATGCTGGGCATGGTGACTCACCCCCACCAGCCATCAATACCACACACCACAGTGCCGGGTGTGGTGGCTCATGCCTGTAATCCCAGCACTCGGGAGGCAGAGACAGGAGGATTGCTGTGTTTGAGGCTTGCCTGGGCTACATAGTGAGCTCAGGGCCGGCTTGAACTACAAAGTGAGACCCTGTCTCAAAAAAAAAAAAAAAAGAAAGAAACGGGTAGACATCCGTCCTAAGATACTGTTACAAACAGGTTGTCCTCTCTTTCACACCAATCAAGCAGCTGCTGCGATTTACTGAATCAATTCTTTACCTAGACTATGTTCTTCTGTTCTTACTCTGGAAAAGAAACACCATTTAGAGAAAAGAGACAGGACCAGTGTAGATTTTCATTCTCTGCTCTCAAGGTCAGAAAACTTTCCAAACTGACCTTTAAGTACCTTCATTTTAAATACATTTCATCTTGGAAAATTAGCCAAATGATCAAACACTACAGATTTTCTAACAGGAAAGCAACACACTCAGTAATTTTGAGTACTGATGAGTTTGAGGTAATGGCAGGAACATCCCAATCACATCATCGGTCCTGTCTTTTAGCTTTAGTCCATCAAGTGACAATTTATCCCTTAACATGGCAACTCCATTCTGTGTAGTCTTTGAAATTTCAGGTTGGGGCTCTTGCTATATATATAAATCTCAATAAATAGAAGCTTAATGATTTCATTCTTTTACTCCCATTAAGATTATTTTTTCTGGCTATAATTATATTTCTCACATGCAGAGTGTTTTCCACAGTATTCATGTCTTTTTTTAAAATTTATCTCTAAAACCATCTAACAAATTCAAACTCCAGCTGAGAATTCAGATGCTCACAGTGGCCATGCAACTCGCCAAAGATCATATTCAGTAGGAAAACATGTCTTCCATCACCAGATTCCATTGCTGTAAGTCTAAGCCCGGGCCAAACACTGTTGAGCGTGTGTGGACACAGGCAGGACTTAGGGGATTCTTCCCTCCTGTTCTATTTCCGTAGGCTCTGAACTTCAGATCGCCTTCGAAGCTGTTGCCATCTGAAGAATGTCCTTCGAAGGGAGAGACCAAGTCCAGCCACGTGCTGCCTACATGGTCAGAAGGTTAAGGAAGGAGGCAAGGATCATTCCATAGTAGAGATACATGGGTTTATAAAATAACTAATTTTTTGTTATCTTTTTCTTTAGCTGACCTGACTCTAGTTAAAGAGTTATACCTACTGAAATGTTCCTCTGCAGTTCAAGTATTAGCTGAACTTGGCTTGATTCCTGGATATCAAGCGCCCTCTAAAATATCTGCTCCCCAGCCTCATGAATACCAGGCCCTGCATCCTGACGCTCAGAGTTCCTGCATCTGCTGTTCTCTTTTGGCTGTTTCCTCTTCATTCTGTCACTCACTAGGTGTAGACCCAGATTTTCTGGTATCTCCAAGAACCATGATCATAATTTTGAGTCTGTGCCTTAAAGACTTGAGATATCAGAGTGTTTTTAATCAGATCATTTAAAATTAAATATTGAACAACCTTGTTTTAAAATTCCTCTAGCTGCCCTTGCTGAGCAGAATTTCCCGTTAGCTATTAGTCCACACTATACTCCCATCCATGACTCACTCCACACTGTTACCTTCCTATGCAAAAGCTTCCAGCCTTGTTCTGCTGTGTGGAAGCTGGATTATTCTGGTGTTTTCCTAAATCCAGAATGTAAAAATGGTCTGTCTTTAGGTTGGAATGACCCTTCACACATGTTTTGAAAATGTAGGCAAATACTTAGGACTCAGGAGGAATCGTGTTGTGTTTTAACTTGAATTCCTGGCACTTCTTGAAATACAGAATATTTAGCAGCCCTGGGCACCCTCTCTGCACAGCCCTGGGGAGAAGTAGCTGGGCAGCTGTGTGAGCATCGGTGGGCCTTTCCTCCTGTGTGCGTCACTGTGCCAGCCGCCCCCTCTTCCCTCCTGGCAGAGGCGCCTCCCCTGATCAAAGACAGCTTCTCCCTGACAGGTGACTGACATCTGCTCTGTGTGTACTCTACTATCCAGACACTCTTTTTAAAAGTTGATTTTATTCGTACATTTTATATATGCTTGTGATCACATTCAACGAGGAAAATTTGTACATGTACATGACACTTGATTCTCATTTGTTCCAATTCTCCTGCTCTCCCTACAACCTGCACCCCCTATATACATGATTTCTTTAAAAAAATTAATTTTTCTTCTTTCTTTACTTTCCCCTATGCACTCTTTCTATTTACCTTTTAAACATTTTCTTCCTATTTCACACTAGCTATCATACATTTTGGCATTCATTTACACCTTTAATTTTTCATACTAGAGAAAAGATACGGTATTTGTACATCTGTGTCCTATTTACTTCACTTACAAGTATGTCCTCAAGGACAATTCCAATTTATCATTCCTTATGGCTCAGTAATATGCCATTTATATTTTTTTAAAAAATGCATCTTAGGCCAGAGATTTAGCTCAGTGGTTCTGGCATGTGCCTAACAAGTGCAAGGTCCCTGGTTCACTCCCCAGTAATCACATACAATACCAGGCATGGTGGCTCACACCCACCAGCAATCAGTACCACATTCCATAATGCTGGGCATGTTGGCTCACACCTGTAATCCCAGCACTCAGGAGGCAGAGGCAGGAAGATTGCTGAGTTCTAGGTTTGCCTGGGCTACATAGTGAGTTCAGGACCAGCCTAAACTACAAAGCAAGACCCTGTCTCACAAAAAACAAATAAATAAACAAAACAAATTCTCCTTGATGGGAATTTGTTCTATTCCCAAGATTTAGCTACCACAAATTGAGCTACTATAAACATGGGTGTACATATATGGTATGATTCTTTTAATTCTTTCATGTATATACCTAGAAAGGGAATGACAGGGTCAAATGGGGCCTCTAATCCTAGTTTTTAAGGAATCTCCACACTGATCTCCATAGCAGTTGCACCACTCTACATTTCCACCAACACTAGAGAAGGGTTCCTTTTACCCCACAGCCCCACCAACATTTGTTATTGGTTAATTGTGTGATAGCAGCCATTCTTTCCGGAGTGAGATAGAATCTCAGTGTTAGTTCCATCTGCATCCCTCAAAGGACCAGCAATGTTGAACATTTCTTCGTATGTTTCTTCGCTGCCTTTTCCTCCTCATCTGAAAGATGTGTGTTCATTTCACATGCCCATTTTTTAACTGAGTCTTTAAATGGGGGCTGATTTTTTTAAAAAGTTCTTTATATGGGCCGGAGGGTTAGCTCAGCGGTTCCAGCATCTGCCTCGCAAGCGCAAGGTCCTGAGTTTGATCCCCGGTAACCACATACAATGCTGGGCGTGGAGACGCACACCCACCAGCAATCAATACTGCACACCATAGTGCCGGGCGTGGTGGCTCACACCTGTAATCCCAGCACTAGGGAGGCAGAGGCAGGAGGATTGCTGAGTTCGAGGCTTGCCTGGGCTACATAGAGAGCTCAGAGCCAGCCTGAACTACAAAGCAAGACCCTGTCTCAAAAAAAAAAAAAAAAAAAAAAGTTCTTTATATACTCTAGGTAGTAGTTCTTTGACTGAGAAACAGCCAATAGAAATTCTTTCCCATAATGTAGGTTGTCTTTTTGCCCTGCTGGTGGTTTGCTGTCCAGAAGCTTTTTAATAAGATGATTGATTCCTTCTGCTAGTTCCCATGCTGCAGAGGTTTGGTTCATAAACTCTTTCCCTAAACCAGTGTTGCCAAGCATTCTACATTCTTTCAGTAGGTTTAGTGTTCCTCTTTTAATATTTAGGTTTCTAATCCACTTTGATTTTAGTTTAGTATATGGTGAAAGAGATCTAGCTTTAGTCTTGAAACCCAGTTTTTCCAGCACCATCTGTTAAAGAGGCTGTCTTTCCTCCACGGAGGATGTTTGGCTCCTTTGTCAAAGATGAGGAGGCTTAGTATCTCTGGGGTTGTTTCTGGATCTTCTACTCTGTTCCACTGATCCTTGGGTCTGTTTCTTTGCCGATACCATTCTGCTTTTATCATAGTGGCTTTGTAGTACAGTTTCAAGTTGGAGATTATGATACTCCCGGTTATGATCTCATTGCCTAGAATTGTTTTTTCTATTCTAGATCTCTTCTGGTCCCAGAGGAATTTTCTGGATTAATTTTTCTAGCTCTATACAGACATTTTTGAAGTACTACTACTGAAAATTTAAAATAATATTTCAAAATTTCTTTAGATATAAGTCTTTTATACCACTATATTTTAATTATAATGAAGTTTACAGTATCATTAAACCTTTTTATCCTTTTAAGTAGCTTTAATGTTATTAACAGATTTAGATAATATCTGGCACATAAAACTTAACTACTTATTGATGTTTGGCAAATGAGTTTTTGACATTTATCACGCTAGAAAAAATACACTTCCCTTATGCACTATATTCCCTCAGAACATAGTTATTTTCATATCTCTTATCTTAAAACCTTATAGCATTCAGCTAGATTTATGCAATTTTAAATGCCTCTTACTAAAGAATTTAATTTTCATTGATAAATACAAAAATGTGCTACTGTGGTAACAAAAAACTGCATACATGAGAACAGACATTTTCTATGTAACCTTTGTGTTTAGTTGAAGATAATAAATGAACACCAATAAGTTCATCACATGCAAGAATTTTGCTCTTAATTTTGCAACATTATTAGACTTTTCTTTTAAATAATAATAAATGATAATCTCAGAATTCATAAATACCTGCATATATAATTTGTGAGATGATTAAAATTGGTTTACTTTCTGGGCAGAAGATTATAATGAACCCTATTAAAAGTTAAATCATTTCAGGAGTTTCTTATCTGCAGCGTATGTTTGCATGCTCTCTCCCCAAAATTGTCTTTTGTCGAGTGAATTTGATTAATGAGCTGTTTCATTTTTCAGGATAAAGGTAGCATTTTCCTTTTCACAGCAACACTAGCAAATTACTTGATTAATATCAAAAAGTCTCTGATTCACACATAACCTTTGAATAAACAAGTTGTGATACTGTTGGCAACATGCAAAGAATTATTCCTGTAAGTAGGCTATAAAGGAAATTGACTTTAATTAAATGTATAAAGGGTGAGCTTGATTTTTTCTTGGTGCAGATTTCTTTCTTTCCCTCTCTCTCTCTCTCTCTTTCTCTCTTGTAAGTAAGAGAATGTGTAATGAGATTGGGCCAAAGCAGACTGCAGAATGTTTTTCTATCCTTGGGCTCCATTTGCATTTTCCACAATCCTGGAAGCCAAGGAAGAAAATTGAAATTTATGAAATTGAATAGAATATCTAATTCATAATTTTAGAGCTTTCCAGTTTTCCTTTAAAGTACAACAACAAGAGGTAATCAATCAAATGTTGGATGAAAAATATTTACCCTTTCAAAAGATGTTCTCGATAATTAATTACCTGAAAAGAACAAGACTACATAAAAGACTTTTGAAGAAAATATTTTAGACAAAAATGGATGAAGGAAAAAAATAAATAAAGTATTTTCCCTTGATCCCATAGCATATACTTGATAGAAGTCCTATTTCATGTAGAAAATTAACATTGACCTTTATTAGAGTACTGGTGATTGTCTATTCAGTATTTGTGTCTCCCTTATGACAACTATTAGAACTCCCATTTTCCAATCCAGTTTCTGGATTGTCATCCGTCCAAGACAGAGGTTGGTAAATTAGGGGCTTAAGTTGGCGTGCACAATTTTGACTGGCTAATAAAAAGAACAAAGAAATATTTCATAATATATGAAAGTTACATCAAAGTTTGGTGTCAACTTTTATAAGAACACAGGCAGTTATTATATAGTGATTATGGCTACGTTTGTGCTACAGACTGACTGTATGCACCACAAAGCTTAAAATATTTACTATCTAGCCTATTACAGAAAAAGTTTGCCGACCCTTGGTCCAAACCAACTGTGATAGTCCTGTCTCTTGCTTTTCCAGGCTCCAATCCAGCTGGCACTGCCCATGTGACAATGAAACACAAACAGTTCTGCTAGAGGGAATTCTGGAAAGGCTCTGCTTTCTTCACATAAGGCTGGCACCTTCAACTTCCCTTCCGGCCTTGAATATGAAAGTGAAATCTGGCTGTGAGAGCAGCCATCTTGCAAACCGATAAAAGTAAAATCCAGCGCCCTCAAGGAGGGGAAAGAGCCCGAGTCTCTGATAGAATTGTTAAGCAGCTGAAGCAAGGCCAACCCACGCTTGCTGCCAGACTCTTGCAATGGGAGAAAAATTAACCCGCGTCTAGAAGGCATCCTCCTTCCTCCAAGCAGGAGCTGGTGGTCAGAAGGTTTCCTTGCTGGCAGCCCTCTTCGTTTCCTTCTTGTAGGTGCAAAGGTATGGCGGCTACCCTCTGTAACAAAAGGGAGAAAAGGCCCTCCAGACTCAGGGGAAAACCTTTAACAAGGGACCTTCAGTGAAGGCTCCTAAAACAGCAACAAACCTTTGAGGTAAGGCCATTCTTTCCTCCCAAAGTGTGAGACCCATCATCTCCAAAAGATATACATAGATATCCTTAACATCTCCTTATCTAAAGCCTGAGGTGTGGGGGGGGGGGGGCAGAAGAGAGGCGAGCAGCCTTATTGCAATTGCAATGCAAACCTACAATTTTAAACTCAAACAGGTGGTCTGGAAGGAAGAGCTTCCAGGTGCTAAATGACCAAGGCAAAAGATATTGTTTGATAATCACAAAAAGAGCCTGACCTTTTCCCCAGCCCACCTAGAAACCCTAATCTTAGGAAGGTTTGATTCTTTTGTTGGAAGCTCACTGACTGTCCCTCTGGGCAGAGTTCCCTGATCTAAATAAACTCCTGTGACTGGCACAGTCTGTGTTTATCCATAGATTCTTTTACTGGCCTGCCCGCAGGCCTCCACCTGCTGTCTACGTGGCGTGAATCTGTTTGGTCTTAATTTTAGAAGGACAGTTGTATGGACTGGAAAGGCCTTTGCTGATATTCTTCCTGTTCTTTTCTCCACACACACACACACACACACACACACACACACACACAAAGTCCCATGGTACTTGGCCCTTGACTAATACACTAGTATCCCCAGCTGCACCATTTTGATCTCTGAAGAAATTGTTATGAGAATACCCTATTTTCCTTTATTATTTCAAACACTAAGTAAGGACATCTATATTGTTTTCATGGTGCCACCTTCCTCCCACCAAGCTAGATATGCCAACCTCTATTTTTTCATGATGGTCAGGTCAGACTGTTACTCCATTCACGACACAGTTGTGTGTGTATTATGTCACTTTGAGAACTCAGCCCTCAGAGCCTAAGGACAGCAGTGGAATCTTACCTGTGCTACACTAGCATCTGGCACAACACTACACTGTGGTCAGATAAAATAATAAAATATATAATACAATAAACATATTATTTAATTCAACAGACATCTATGAAGAGCCTCTACATGGCTTTCTCCGAGCGAGAAGATAAAGTGAATAAAGAAGTATAATAAACACTATGTTTTCAATTCTTACTGTTCTAAGAATGTTATAAATGTTGAACTATCTTCAGAATAATACTTCAGTCACCCATTTTGCTGATGAAAAACCTGCTAAAGATCTCACAGTTCAAACCACAGAGTAGGGACAGTGATCTATATCCAGCAGCTACAGCTTAAAATGCTTTTCTGATGCTCTAGGTAAAAAGATAAAGTATGAAGAAAGCCATTGTCCTCCACTGTGGAACTCTAAAGCAGAACAGAGAAAAAAGCAGCTTGGATAATGAAGAAAGTACACACCTAGGTTTGGCCTGCTGGGTTTCATGTTCTGACAGCAGAAGGTATTGTAAAATTTTATTAATTAACCTTTCTTTGTCTCAGTTACCTTATCAATAAATTATGGTCAAACTAATACCTAACTGGGCCAGGGATTTAGCTCAGTGGTGCAGTGCCTGCCTGGCAAGCTCAAGGTCTCGAGTTCAATCCCTGATACTGCATATAATAATAATAATGTCTAACTAATAATGCTATTATAGGATTGCATGAATTTATATATATATGTACATATATGTATATATGTATATGTATTATATATGTATATATATATATATGTATTTAATGTTCCTAGAATATTTTCCCACAAAACAAGGGCTTGGAAACCATTACCGTTATTGTGGATGGTTTTGTGATTGTTACAGAGTAGTAATAACAGAAGTAGCAATTACTCTTATTGCTATATGCAGAGTTATGTAATCAGGGCATATATGATCCCACAAAGTTGTATAATGACAAATACTGATTAAGTATCAAGCAGGTGTTTTAATGTTTTCCAGAGAAACAAAACAAACAGGCATGTGTGTATTCTGATTGTATATGTGTCAATAAATGTAAAAAGATTTATTTTTAGCCAAGCATAGTGGCTCATGCCTATAATCCCAGCACTCAGGAGGAAGAGGTGGGAGGATTGCTGTGAGTTCGAGGCTTGCCTGGGCTGCATAGTGAGTTCAGGGCCAGCCTAAACTACAAAGCGAGACCCTGTCTCAAAAAAAAAAAAAAAAAAGATTTATTTGTAAAGAATGAAAAACTGGCCAACATGGAAGCTATGACATGCCAGGAGATCTGCAGACAGTACAGTGAAGGCCAGAAAAATCAAAAGTGTGGTCCAGTCTGAGCTCAAGAAACAGAAGAATTAATGGCAGAAGTTTTGGTCTAAATCTGAGTTCAAAGGCAGGAGAAAATCCAGCATCTCAGCTGAAAGACAGACACAGCAAATTCTCCTTGACTCGGCCATTCATTCAATTTGGACCCCTGACTTGTTAAAGAAGGCCTGTGAGCACCGGCATTCTAATTTCTGAAGTCTATCAAACCAAGGGTCCACCTCATCCAGAAAGACCCTCGTGGACCCACTCAGATGCCTGGGCAGCTCTTGGCCTACCCACATCGAGCCATAAAAATACCGGTCACGAGCTGAGTGTGGTGGTACACACGTGTAATCCCCACACTGAGACAGGAGGATCGCCAAGAGCATGAGGCCAGCCTGGGCTACATACTGATTTCAAGTCCATTTTGAACTCCATAGCAAGACTCTATCTCAAAAGAAAGTTACTCCTTACTAAGTTGGCATCTGTGTGCAGCTCCTTAAACAATAATTAATATAGTGAAGGGCTGGAGATTTAGCTCAGTGGTTCTAGCACCTCCCTAGCAAGTGCAAGGTCCCTGGTTGGATACCCGGTATCCACATACAACAATACCAGGCATGGTGACTCACACCCACCAGCAATCAGTATGGCATACAATGATGGCTCACGCCTATCATCCCAGCACTTGGGAGGCAGAGGCAGGGGGATTGCTGAGTTTGAGGCTTGCCTGGGCTACATAGTGAGCTCAAAGCCAGACTGAACTACAAAGCGAGACTCTGTCTCAAGGAAAAAAAAAAAAAAGATAGTAAAGAAGGAATCACTCTTGCTAATACGATACAACTATACTGCAAATAACTGAAAATGCTTGAAATCTCTTCTCCAGAAGAAGACTTTGAGAAATGTAGACTCTTCTTAAAATTCCTGACTTAAATACTATAACAAAATTTTTGTATGTTTAAGTACTGGGTTATGAAGTCATTGCATCTCATGTTGCTTGATAAGAGCAGAAAGAAGACAAAGACATTTGCTGTCCCCTCACACATACATACACAGTCAGAAACTCTAAAAATCAGCAGGAAATCAAAATGATAATTGTAGTTTCCATTTCTGAAACTGTCATCCGGCTATAGCTGGATGTGTAGCTCATCTTTCAGAATAGATTCTGCATTCAGTTTGCCTTCAGCAAGCACTTTGGTTGGTTAGAGTTCTTTCCTTGAGAGAATGGCCCATGCCTTCCTCCAGACGTGTCTGGGCTGGTTGTAGTCCTGCTCAGTGGTTGGTCCACTGATCTATTTATGGGTCTGGCAACATAAGAGATGCCCCAAGGGATGTCTTGTATTCCCCACATACTCCTTATTACTTCCACTGTAGATAGTTGTCCAGTTTCACTATTTATAATCAATCCCCTCGGCCGGCACAGGAACTTCCTTCTTTGTCTATAGACTCAGAGTCTTCATTGCCTGTTTATCAGCCTTTTTATGTCCCTAGATGGAAACACTTCTCACTTGGGAACTAAGACTTCAGAGTACAAAGTCACTCGAACAAGAAGCAAAAATCTTGGTAGAAGTCACTAGAGATAACAGTGGATGGTGCTACCCTTGTTTCAATCACTTAAACCCTAGATCTGTAGATCTTGGCAAGAATTCGCATGGGATATAAGCATCTTCACTTCTTTGCAGATGCAGATCTCTATACCAATCTTTTCTCCAGTATCCTTATCAGCCATTGGCCAGCCTTGTTCTCTCAGTGTCCCTTACTATCAAGCCAAACCACAGCTCGTGGAATGATATATATATAATTGCTTATCCAGTCATTTTTCCTTCAAAACAGACTGAACGACCAAGTGCACTGCTTGAAGTTCTGCCCACTGGGAGGATTTGCCCTCACCACTGTCTTTCAGGGGTGTCCCAGAGATAGGCCATAGTGCTGTACTTGTCTAATTTCAGGTGGTGTAGAGTCATCTATATATATATCAGGCCTAAGTCTCCTTTTTCTCTGTCTTCTGAGATGGAGAACTGTTTGGGAGCCCATAGGTATAGGCTTGGAGAGCAAAGGCTGTGTAACGAGAGTGAGGACCACAGGCACTGAAGTGGGATAAATGTCACAGTACTTTTCCATTCCTTTTCTCTATGGACTCTAGGTGGCTTCTGATGCCAGGTGATTAAGTGACTAGACAGGTCCATAACACCTGTGTCATAACTTGTTGCTCATCAAAACAAGACTTTTATTTCATTTTATCACCGCATTCTTTATCTTTTGAATCCCTGGATTTTAAAAGGTTTTGTATCATGTTGTGTTAATGTCCGGCCCTGTGACAAGAAGTCAGGGATGAGACGGCCCCTCCCGAGGGCAGTATGTGTGGTGAATGAGGGAGAATAGTCTCTGCGGCAGTTCTCCGTGGGTCGGGGAGCAGGAGTTGAGACCGTACCTAGCAGAGGAGGGACCTCCAGAAGTTTCCAGGGGTGACTCAGTCAAAACCTGGGAAAAACTGGAAGGACTTGGGCTCAGAGTCAGTGGAATCAAAAGCCCCAGAAAAGGGCTCTGAATCCTAGCCTTTATGCTGCCAAGCAGTGAGTAGAGACGTGGGAGCAAGGCAAGGAGCCCTGGCTTCCTACTCTGGCCCACAGCCTGGCTGGACCTTGCTGGACACTCAGCAGACTCTGGTGCTGTAAAATGTAGAGAAAATACAAAATAGGATAAGGGGCATCACCCAATAGTCAAAATATCATATATTTATATGTCACATAAACATGCTTCAGGTTGATAATGTTTTCCTCTATAGATCTATTCATTTGTTCACTCTTCACCTGTCACTTAAGGAATGAAGATTTTTTAAATCCTATGAAATATAAATGAAATGAAATAGTGGAGATGGATATGGATCATTATGATACAAATGGAAAAATGCAACAAAGTAAAAAAAAATTCTTGTGGTGAGTTCCTTAAAATTAGGTGAAGAGCTTCAACAAAAATATGACAAAATCATGTCTTATAAACTCTTAATGTACAATAAGATCAAAAAGAAAACTGAACTGGGTTTTCAGGACTCAAGTTTTCTCATTCTGGGCATATAGTTATGTAGTCCAGTCATTCTCTTCAAATTGGTAGCTCTTAACCTATCACTGTTTAATGAATAGACCCAAAGTCGAGGATTAGCAATTTCTAGGCCTTTCTCTGCTACTTAGCCTGGGAAGGTTTATCAAGACTTTCTTATTCATGTTTCTTCTTCTGTTAAGTGAAAAAATATAGATGCTAAACAATAAAACACCTAGCAGCACTGTATTACATCCAAAAATGTTCAGTCATGATAGCTGTTTAAAAATAAGATGTTGAAGGAACTGATCTTTAAGATCTCACATAGTTCAAAAATTCTGACCTGTTGACTCATTTTTCATGACATTTTTATAATTGTTACTCTTTTTTATTTTTGTTACCAGGGATCAAAGTCAGGACTGTGCTCTTGCAAGGCAGGTGCGGTGCCACTGAGCTAAATCCCTGTAACTGTTACTTTTCTATTAGTATTTTTTAAAAGAATTTTTCTTTGAATCACACAAGTTTCCTTTTGACATAACCACTAGGAAATCCAAGGGAAATAATTGTGAACTAGTGGTAAAACTGACTTTAAAAGTTTACAAATCCTTAGAAAAAAATGACCACATGAAAAGCCCTGTGTTGATTTTGTATCAAACAGCATGGAACAAAGGCCTAAACCAAAATGCAAAGTGAAGGTACTTGAGATCTTTGTCCCTCTTCTTTGTTTTAGAACACAGTAATGATTCCCTTCAGGATGAGTTAGAAAACTGCTGTGAATCGCAAGGAAGAATGACAAAAAGGATAATTTTTAAATGAGTATGACTGAAATTTGTAGAAGAAAAACTAGAATACTCTGTAGGAAAAATGTTGTTGCTGCTGCTGGTAGTACAGTAAATATGGTACAGGATAGGTGAGTTTTGCCAGGGTTGATACTAATGGCCTCAAGGGTTGAGGAAGAATGCAGGGAAGGATAAAGACAGGAAATATCATTTACTAAAAACTTAGTCATAGAAACTGAAGCCAATATTTGTGTTTTTTCACTTAACCTTTCCTTACCCTGAAAGGTAGTTCAATTCTTTATAATTTAGCAGGAGAAATTCCGAGAATTGTGAGGACTGATTAGCTTCCTAGAATTTTATCACTGCTAGAAAAGCAGACATAGCTTCATTAGGAAATGAGTTTATGTAACTATCAGACTTGCACACTTTCCTTCTCTCTGCCAAGCAGAGAGAACTTTCCTTTTGTGAAACTAGATTTCAGCAAATCTGTGTGGCTATTTATCATGCATGGTAGCAGCCATCATTGTGATGGGATACAAGGCATTCAGTCGACTATTCTCTTTATCGCTAGACCTCTTCAGGGTGCCCAGGTGGGAAGCAAAATGACCAAAACAGTCTAAAGCAGGACACAAAGATGCGCGTGGGTGGTATCTTCTGCTTTGTGTTCAACTTCTCTTCAGGGAGAGGAGAGGTTACTGATGATAGTGTAAAAATACTTTGTCTGCAACTAATCTATATCATTCCTAAAGAGCTCCTTTATGTACATAAAACATGAAGCAGATACATGTGTATATCATATGCATATGTAATCACAACCCACAGTTGTGAACAGGATACTCAAACACAGGGAACTAAAGTGCTAGCGAGTGGCCGACACAACTATAAATCCAGGTCTCCTAAGTATTTTGCATTACAATTCCAACATCCCTAGAAGATGCCTGTCTGTTTTAATATAATTTGCCAGTTCCACAGGGGGATTGCAAAACTCACTTCCTATTTGAAATTAAGATCCTTTCCTCTTTCAGAAGAAAAGCTTCTATATACAAAGCATAATGGCATAATAATGAGATTTCCTGAATAAATCAACCATCTCTGCATACCCTCAAATATTACCTTCCCTTTGCTTCCTGTGGTATCGCAAGTAAAGTTCAACAGAAACAGTAGGAGGTTGAGAGAGCAAAGAAATTGGAAATTCAGAAAGGTTGAATAACATATAAGAATAAGCCCTTATGAATAGCGAACTCTTGGTTTTGAAAAAGTACCTTTTTGGTTGTGCCCCCAGGGTGGAGAGAAGTGACCCTGTTACTTAGAGACAGGTCTGGAACTTTGAACAATCTCTCCCTATTTAGTTTCTTGTCTTTGAAAATGTGTGATCCCGCTGAAGCAGCCCTCTGCAACTGAATATCCATTGAGCAAGAAAAAAATAAAAATAAAAAAAACCATAGATGCCATGCTGAGTAGGTATGAGATTCTAAGAATTTTTTCTAGATGCAGACTCTACTTCTTGCCAATTGTATTTGATCATCAGTATTTTGAGAGCAGCAAAAGGTATTCACTGAAGATAGAATTAACATGTATCAGCAGTTTGGTTGAAGAAATAATTTCAATACTAGCTGACAATAGATGAAAAATTGTGCTATGGAAACAGTGGAAAATCCCTGTTGAGGCTGCTGATAAATTATGTAAAAAAAAAAACCCAGATTTGAGTATAATGATTTATTTATCTTTATTTCTTTATTGAAGAATATCACAATTTTAAAAAAGTAGAACAAGCTAGCTCATCAGAGATATTCAAACTTATAAAAGTGGAAGAAAGAAAACATTTATGGCAATGATTCTGAACTAATACTGAAACTGAAACATTACTTGATCTCAAATTACTTCTTTTAAATCAACTTGGGGAATGACAGAACCATATTCAGTTCCTCTGAGAAGAATTGTACAGTTCCAACCATCTGCTAAATTAAGCAGCAGTGATTATAATGAACATTTACAACGAACCTGATACAAAAGGGGATAATAACTTTAGACATAAAACAAAATCCTGGGAGACAGTTGCAAACTCAGAAATAAAGATCACAATTAAGAGAGCAGATTTTTCTGTGTGTTTAGAGCCTTGGGGCGAGAGGGTCAAGGTGCCGTGTGACATTCGTCCTCAGTCTTTGGCTTGAGGAAGAGCTGCCACTGATTTCTATGAAAATGCTAGTGGCTGAATTGTTTTTACCATGTCTCTTCAAACTTCCTGTATTACTTTCTTGGTGGTGATACAGATTTAACTTCTTATTCTTTTAGTTTCCTTCTCTCTGTAGAGGTAAAAGCTGCTTCAGAATATCTCTGACACATCAAAAACCCAACACATCAAAATATCCAATCGCCTATGTTCTCCAGTAGCTTTGGCGATGGTTCCTTAATTAGTCTGCTGACTTTTTTTTTCCTTTGATCCTTGAATGGGGTGTTTCTGCAGTTTTCCACTAAAATAATAATGATGATGATACTAATTAGGTGGCATTGGTTGTCCTGAAAGTCTATCTATGTCCATTTGTAACTAGGGAACATATTTTAATAGGACAGTTATATTATTAAATATTAGCAGTGACTCCTGATCAAAAAAGAGGAAAATCTGTTTGTGTAGCTCCAAGTTCACAGAAAATAAGTGTTTCAGAAGTTATTTCCCTCCACATGCTAATAAAGCTAACATGTGGCATCAAAGCATCTCAGAAAAAAGTAACATGTTTTAGAAAGTCAGAGGGATAGTTCTAATTATAGTGCTGTCCATTGGCAGAATATTAAAGGCCGATGACTGGACAAATTTCCTCACCTGTGCACATACCCACCATTGTGAAAAATACTTATGAATCTTTGCAGTAATGTTCCTCATGAAATGTGCAGTATACTTCACAGCAGATGGAATAAAGTGATCTAGAAATTGTTCAAAAATAATAATTGCTAAAATTGTATTTAGAGATGTGATCTACAGGACAGATCCTCGTGAAAATTCAACATCTACTGTCATAATGTGCTCAAATATTAATTTATTCAAGTTAAATATTCTAGATTATAATGTTCATGGAATGTATTTAACAAGCACTGAGGTCCTAGAGGGCATTCTTTCCCTTTATAATACTTACTGTAACATTTCTCTTACAGGTAGTAGCTAATATTCTTAGGCTATTCTGAAAGGGTATTGGACTGGTCTGTTTTGATTAATATTGGACTTTGTGTGACCCAAAGACTATGTGAAAGCATTTGCCTATCATCCATCTATCCAATCATCCACCCATCTATTCACCCCTCCACTCATCCATTAACCCAACTGTCCATCCGTCCATCATGTATTTGTTCAACAAATGTTTCTTAAATCACTACCATATTCCAGGAACTTAGTGATCACAAAAGACAGGATTTCCTTGCTCACATAGATTGTGTTCAAAGTAGATAAGACAATACTGGTGTAGACAAGACATAATCTTGGGAAGAATGACTGTGTAGATATGTTTGGCAGGTCCTATTGGTTCAGTGGCCAAAAGTTCATTGAGTATGGGTTCTTAAATAGTATCCTAGATTCAGCCTTTCTACAGGTTCTTCCTTCACTCTGTCTGTAACTATGAGGTGAAAGTCTCCAGGATGAGGAACACATGCATGAATTTGTGTTAACCTAGGGGGTGCGGGTGATGGAAGTTATACAGTGAAAGGGAAATCTCAAGAAGAGGGAAGTGTTTGGTGACTGCTGGCAGTATGCAAAGCCACACAAGTGGAAGTTATTTTTGCTAATCGCTGTCATATTCCTCACGTGACAAATAATTATACTAAACACAATTCTGATTGCTCAAATGACAAATGATGAGACTTATTTTCAGTTGCAACAAGTCTATATAAAGAGAAAGTGGAAGGACTCTGGGTGAAGAACAGGAAAATGGTCCATCGCTAATCCTGGCCCTTTTCAGCTTCCCTAAACATGATACCCATCCAGGGTTTTTGCCTCTTTCATGCAAAATCCTAGCATGCTTAAAGCAGGACGGATATCCAGGAACTGGTTCAAAGGCCACACTCTTCCACTCCCTTTCCAGTAAGTATTCACTCTCCCTGCCCTGCTCTGAGGTTGGGAAGGCAAATGGGAAGGATAGCAGTGAACTGGCGTTTACAACCCACTTTGGTGTTTGTATGCCCAATGTTTTCTGTTTGCCTTAGCTTTCCCACTAGCTGGTCCAGGCGACTAGCACTTTGATTTTAAGGCAATATTTGCACTCTCTGAAAGGAGCAGGATCATAGCTGAGCAGATCTTCTGGAAATGAATAAATTCAATGAATTATTTATTGCAACTCTTGGGGCTATAACTGCTGCCTTGACAATAACTTGAACTCTTGAATGAATTACAGGGTCTAGGATTCTGGCCCCAAGGAATGTCTGAGGGGACAAGCAGAGGAGCGTGTTTTATAGCAGCACTAGGGGAACAGCAAGAGAAGCGAGAGAGTGGGTTTAGAGAGTTGCCTCTCTAGACATCATTATCTGTGTTAGTTTTTTTGTAGTTAAAAAATGGTATTTTGGCCATGACAGAGCAGCAGAAAAACTAAAACAACTGCAAATTCCATCAATTCCGTGATCTCAGATTAAGGAAATAAAATAACATCTTTTACTTTAATCAGGTGTTGGGATGGAAGGAACTGTTTAATTAGTGCTGTACATATACATGGGATTCATGAATATTTCATAGGATGTAGATTATTTGCTGCAACTGTCAAGATAGAAAGAAAATTAAAGATAGATGTTTCTCAAGCCAGTTGTGGTAGTGTATGCCTGTCTCCCCAGCATTCTGAAGGCTGAGGCAGGAGGATTACCAGCAAAACCTCAAAAAAATATATATATATTTATTAAAATCCATAAATTTCTTGTAAATTACCTCAATTTTTGCCTTAGATTTCCCAGATTTGAAGATGTAGTACTTCACGTTTTTGTATTTTAGATGTATATCTTTGATTCCTAGCTCTGCCAGCTCCCACAGAATTGTGATTATATTGTATTCATTTCATAAAGTAATGCCTCAGTTCATGAACACTACTGTTCTTCAACTATTTTGTGGGAGACCAGGGAAGAGGACACAGCCAGAACCCTCATGGCAAGTTCTAGGCCCCCATGAGTCCCACTACAAAAGCAGTAACAACCAACAAACAATAAAATTAGAACCTTAAGAAAAAGGCTCAGCCTGGGCTCAACTCTTACTACTTTGAGCAGTGGTAGAAGCCCTCATACCCCAAGCTTGCCGCACCTTTATTCAGTCTCAGGCCTTTATACCCAGAATCTTAACATGCATAAAGTAGGACGCATATCCACAAATAATCCCACAGGGCGGGGCACACATCCAGAAGTTGTCCACAGATCCCCACACCATTTGGTTCTCAAACAAAAGCATTCAGCCAAATTTTCCTTCTGTTCACCACTCCACATCTGGTGGTGAACACAACTGAGGCCATCCCATCCAAAGTCCTAAAACCAAGTTAATGAACTAAAGAAACTTCTGTCTTCATTTCATGGCCTGGTGTCTGCATGAGAAGGCAGCAGAAAGAGTGAAGGTTCACTGTTCCTCTGACTCTGCCCCTACCTGCTCTGTGATACACAGACATCTTCCCCTGGAGCTGGCAAGTAGGGGCCTCTCATTGTGGCCTCTTCCCTAATTGCCACAGTGAGCTCTTCTGCTTCTCAAAAGTCTAGTGCTTGATGACAGCTCTTATTTGTCATGCTGTGACCCAATCTTTTGTGTGTCCAGTTCCTGTTCATCCTGCACCAGTTATAACACCACATGTGGAAAATTAAATTAGCATCAGCCCAAACCATATGCAATTGCATGTGTTAAAAGCCCCCTGCTTTATGCCTATCTTGCAGATAGATCTATGATAATATAACTCCTACTTTATTGAATATTTTCAATTATAATCTTGCTCTGGATCTCATAGGTCTACTGGGGGTTGGGAATTGGACTGGAGGATCTTGCAAATACTACTTAGCACTCTCCTAAGTGCTTTTTGGATACTCCCATTCTCCAGTATCTATGTATTGAACACCTCTTTTGTTTGACATTGTGCTGAGTCTTGGGAATGGAGTGTTGAATAAAATAGTTTTTGCCTGAATGTTCAGCACTTAATGAGTATGATAGATACAAATACCATCAATCAAGCAGTCATTATTTAAAGAGATATGTTGAAGAAAGCTTTAGAGATGTAAGCATTGAGGCAAAAGAGGATGAAGGCTATAAGAAGGTATAATGAGTGGAAATTAAACAACTTTGAAAGGCTCAGGGAAGGACCCCTGAGAAAGTAATACCTAAGCTGAGGTCTGAGAAGGAATCAAATCGGTAAGGAGCTGTGCGAAACTGGAGAGAAAGCCATAGGGCCTCAGGAGGAAGAAAAGTTTGTGAGGGTCTTGGATTCCCACAGAGAAAATCCCTTTCAAGGAGGTCAGACTAGAGCAATATGCCTTCCTCAGGGAGGCTAGAAAGCCAGTAAAAACCAGACCAAGGGCACTTTTACTGTTCACAGAAAGTGGTTCAGATTTTATTTTTAGATAATTTAAAAACCATTGAAACTGCTACGAAAGTATTTTAAATCATAAAATATTCTAAAAGGGCAAAAATACCATACAAAGAACAAACACTTCTGTCATCATCACTGAGTCTTATTTTGCATTTGCTTTAGTTTTTGAAGTCTTTTTGTTTCAGCTAAAATTCAATACTACCTCACTTCTTCTGCCCACTCTTCCTTTTCCCCCTACGTAATTACTCTCCTACAATGGGAGTTCAGCACTTCTAAATGATCATGTAGGACCTACTGACCCTCAGAATGTATAAGCCCATGACCTTACAATCTGTCTTCTAGGTATCTATTTTAAATAAACTCCCATGCATGTTCACAGAAGACATTTTAAGGAAATGTAACCGCAGCATTGTTCATTGCAATGAAAAAATGGGACTAAGGTAATGTCCCTCAGAGGAGAGATGAATACAGAGCTCGGTTTAGTCATGCACCGAAACACACATGCATCAGCTGAAAAAAATGCCTTGAGGCTTATGAATCGATGAGGAGAACAAAAATATAGTGTGTTTAGTTAAAAATGCTTTTTGGAAGGAAATATATAAGACATATTTCATTTATGTAAATTTTGAAAGCATCAATAAAAAATAATCTATTATTTATGGGAGCAAATATAGGTAGTAAACAGAAAAACACTGACTACTTCTGAGTGAGGAGTTGTGCAGCAGAGACTGAGTTTTGAAACCTCAGTATTGAGAATGCACTGGGTGGATCAATTAGAAAGCTATTATGGTAGGGTACTTAGATGACTATAACTGTGATTAGGGAGAACACTAGGTACACAGGTTCCAGAACGACTTGAAAGGTAAAGTTTTAATGCATATAACATTTGGCTCCAGGGCCTGAGGGATGGAAGGAAGTCACGTAACATTCATGTTTCCTGCATGAGCAATTTTGTTACATGTGCTCGTGTTTACTGACCATATGACAGGTACGCAGCTCGAGGAGTTAATAGAATTTAACTTTAGAGAGATGGAGGTGTTTGAAAAATTAATTTGGCTAACTCTCCAGCTGGAGAATTCATGAATAGATGGAAACACATCTGGAGGTCAACAGAGGATTCTGACATTTGAATTTGAGAGACAGCAGTATGAACCATAGAGGTAATCAAATGGGAAAAAGTAGATGCAATTAATTAATAGGACTTCAAGGTTCTCAAGTCTAATTGCTTCTATTATTTCTCTCTGAGGTAGGAGATGTAGCCATTGGTGGAGAGAAAGGGAGAAGAAACTGATTTGGAAAGGTGAGAAAGTAGAGTTTGTGGTAGTTATGGAAAATAAGAATGAGTTCTGGACAAAGGAACAGAATAGGTTTTGTCTCTGTTTAGATCCAAAGCGAAGTACTGATTTTGAATTTATAGTTCTGTTAATCTCCCTGGACCACACTTGTGTATCTGCATTCTATTCCCTTTGGATTAAATCTTTCATAAGAGTTTCTTCATTTCCTCCTACTGACAAACTACCCTCCAGATGTACCACACATTTTTGAATTTAGGCAATAGAAAGCGTAGGCCACCCTTGGGGAGCCCAAGATATTTTCTTAATCTGTAGCCAACATAGTTGAAAGTACCCTTTGCAGTGTTAATATTCTAAGGCTTACCTGTCACTAAACATGTCCAAAGCATAGACTTCCATATCTGTTGTGTTTGTCTAAGGCCTTAAGGGAGAACTGAATCTGTTAAAACTCTGTAACTGACTATCTGACACTAAAGAGTTGTATCTTGAGAATGACCTGTAGGGTCTGTGATATAAATGGAATCAACCCTGTGCTAAAAATAAGGTATCTAAGCCTCTTGAATGCAGCAGAGCTTGTGATGCACAAATTTCCTTTACTAATACTTAGGCATAGTCTTAACTTGGGAAATATGTGTTCAGAAGTCTGAGAACACTGTGGAGTATTTTGCTATGGTTACTGTGGTTGAGTTGACTCAGCGATGGTATTGACACACATTTGCTTTTCCATAGATTCAAAAGAACCAATGTTTTCTTTTTAAAGTGACTTCATCTTCCATCATAAATGCCTGCACTCTAAACCCTGGCGAGAGAATTCCTTGGAAACCAGAGAACATTTAGTCATTTATGTGCATGGTTTTTTTTTCTCTCTTTAATTTATGAAGTTCTTTGAGTGAGTAAATTAGAAAGTGGTGTGTTAGGATTTCACATTTTGTTATTTTTGAAGAGAATTTATTTCATAAGCAAGTTTATAATCTAACCATTGTTTGTGATCTTCTGTGAAACTCTTAGTTACTCTGTGCTGGGAATACAGATCGAACCATCTTTTACTGGAGTTTGATCCGAAGAATGTAGAACAGTAGAATGGGCTGGTTGTGTGGAGCGAGAAAATACAAGTTCTAGTCCAAACCCTGACACAACTCTCACCTTGAGTTACTCATTATGTGGACTCCAGTTTCCTGATTTGTGAAAAGAGTTTTATTAGGTGACTCTTAAAACGTTCTCCAGATCTTCATATCAATTTTAGCAGTTGACACAGCTGTTTGGCAACATGAAAACAGGCCAAACATTGTAAGATTATTCATTCTTATGTAGTACAATTAAAATGTGCATGTTTAAGCCTGTGTTTAAGTTTCTAGTATCCTTTCATTTATGCCTGCTTTCATTCAGTAATTAGTATTAAAAATGAGGGAACAGTGATGAACAAGAAAACGTTTTGGTTCTTAAGTGGTTCATAGTGTAGCAAGGACAGAAACACATTTTGGCTGATTTTTAAAGAATTATGGTAAGTGATCCTAACGATATCTGACCTTAAGCCTCACCTCTTAGGATTGCAAATTTCCTTTGTAGAATTCACATGTATCTATCTTATAGCACATTAAACTTCACTTGTCTCATGTTGAAAGAAGACTCTAATCCTTCCTTTCAAAGCCTATTCCTCTTATTTTTTGTAAATTACTCCTACATTCACCTATTCATTCATGTCAGAAACTTAAGTCTTGCCTACTTTCTGCCCCTTCTTCATTACCTCTGCATGAAATAGACCAGCAAACCCTTCCCACATTATAGCCAGAACTCTACACTCCCCTGGCCCCCACTCTAGTCCAAACCATTGTCCTAACTTTACAAATCTTCTTCTCAATGTCCCTACTCCCATTCTTGGCCCATCCTATCTCTAGAAGCAAAAAAGTGCAGTCTAATATGAAAATTCAATCATGTTATCTCCCAATTTAGAGCTTCCATTTGTGTCCTACTGTATCTCAAATGAAATCCACGTGAGGTGTTCCAGGTCTCAGATCTCATCACGACACTCTGCCTTTCAGCCCCAAAGCTTGGGCCAGGTTGGTTTAAGTTCTTCTTGCTCCAGGATCTTCACGCAGTGTTCCACTGCGGTGACTCCTAGTTTTACCATGGCTGGCTTTTCCTCCTTCAGGTTTCTGTTCAGATATCCCCTTTCCTGGAAACGACTTCCTTTATCTTCTAAATGGATTGTGCTTCCTCACTGCTTTTCTGTTTCATTGTTATGATCACAGCACCTACCACAAATTTTAACTGAATAATATTTTATTCCTTTACCTTTATTAATTGGCTTGTCTATTAGCATCTCCACTAGGAAAGGAAATTGAACGTTTTTTTCCACTTACCATCTCGCATAGTCCTGATTGCTGGGGGAAAAAAAAAGCCCATTTACTTCTTCTTTTTGTGTCTGAAAATATTGAGGAAATGAAAATAAAGTATCTTTGATATTTCTTTCTTTCTTTCTTTTTTTTTTTTTTTTTTTTTGCCTTTTGGGACAGGGTCTCGCTTTGTAGTTCAGGCTGGCCCTGAGCTCACTATGGTGCCCAGGCAAGCTGCCGCGAACTCAGCAATCCTCCTGTCTCTGCCTCCCGAATGCTGGGATTACAGATGTGAGCCACCACATCCGGCATTGTGGTATGCAGCATTGATTGTTGGTGGGCGTGTCTCCACACCCAGCATTATATGTAGTTACCGGGGATCGAACTCAGGACCTTGCACTTGCGAGGCAGGTGCCGGAATCACTGAGCTAACCCTCCGGCCCTTTGATATTTCTTATAAATCCTGCATCTAACACAGTTACCAGTGATGCAAAGATTGGCATGATACAAAGAATAATTGGTAGTTTTTAGTTTTGTCATATTCTTTGTTCTTTAAAACTATGCATGTATAATAAACCACAAAAGAAGAATTTCTTAATTGAGCTAAGGGAAATTCTATTTCAGCATTTATTCATATAGGAAGATATGGAAGAATTTTAATTAGTAATGCAAACTTAATCACTAACAATTTTTACACAATGAGGGGTAGTTCAACTTTTGCCTCTGTGCACTTCAAAATGAGCTGTAATCATAAGTTATTCCTTTTGATAAAAACCTAAGTATTAATGTGCTAGCAAACCACCATCAATTTTGCTGAGAAATTATTCACAGACTTATCTTTCCTATTATATTGTAAGCTTATTTGTTAAATAAATGATAAAGAAAGAGAAACATTAATATTTTTGCATTTATGTGATCATTTGATGTCATTAGATGTGTGATAATACATATGAATTTTAAAATATAGCTCTTTACTTCAAATTTTTTGTAATAAAGTAGTATAGCATATTTTCCAAAGTAGCTATACAGTAGACTACTTAGATCCTATTAATAAATGGCTATCTTTTTGTGATAGTCCCACTTCCTGGAATAGCTTTAGTTCTCCTGTGGATATCTACCACATCTCTAGCCTTTCAGTTTTTAACAAACTTTCACAATGGAAGTACCTGAGAAACTTTCATTGACCTAAAATGAGCTATTTCTCTAAATTATTGTATCTCCTACAGTGTTTATACTCTATCCACAGAAGTTATCAAAATGTATCTAGTTAGCATTATAAAAATTAGATAATTACTGAAATTCCAGATATTTATAAATTCTGTTAGCTTGGATAGGTGATTCTGGCATATACGGTGAAGCCAAAGCATGAATGAGTGCAGAATGAAGCAAGGTCCCAGCATTTTTTTTCTGTCTTCCTCTCGCTGTCTTCTCTCTCCAGTGGTTCTCATTAGTGCTAGTTTTTTTTTCTTTCTTTTTTTTTTTTTTTGAAACAGGGTCTCACTTTGTAGTTCAGGTTAGCCCTGAGCTCACTATATAGTCCAGACAAGCCTGGAGCTCAGCAGTTCTCCTGCCTTTGACTCCCAAGTGCTGGGACTACAGGTGTGAGCCACCATGCCCGGCACTGTGGTATGTGGTACTGATTGCTGGTGGGTGTGTCACCACGCCCAGAACTGTTTGTTGAATGTGGTTACCAGGGATCAAAATAGGGACCTTGCACTTGCCAGGTAGGCACCAGGACCACTGTGCTAAATCTCCGGCCCTAGTGCTAGTTTCTTACATAGTATTAGACACATTCTACAAAGTTTAGTCAAAAGCATGTTTCCTTTGTACTTATACAAATCAAAGATTTTTTATGTCCCAATAAGTCTTCTCTTACAAATACATGTATAACAATAGATTCTCTTCATTCTCTTAATGACTTCATACTATATATATTATATTAACTAATGGAATTACTATGCTGTAGTAAGTTACCTTATATATTTTTAAATTTTTTTATATTTTGTTAGTACATGTTTGCAGTACATGATGATCTGTTCATTGTGGAGAATTTGTACTTGTGTATAATACAGCTTAATTCTTTGTCTTTTTTCCCTCCTGTCTCCAAACCTTCTTCTTCTTCTCTTTGCAAAAGCTCTATTTCCATTTTTCTATATTAATAATATTTCAGTTTTCAGTGTGTAGTATAATTGCTTCTATGAATATCTGTGTTTTTGTATGTGTATAATTTCACAATACACATGAATGGATGTATATAAAATACCAAAAGGTAGAATTTCTACCTCAGTGGTATATGTATTTTAATTTGCATATATAATGCCACGGAGATTTAATAACACCAACTGGTACTAAGACTAGCAACATTCAATAACTGTTCTTCTCTACCTCCCCCAAAAACTGTTGACTAAAGTTTGATATTTAGTATTTGAATAGTATAATAATATAAAAAGTTTATAACACTGAGGTAGAACTTTGCCTGGGTAGTATGACATGAATCAGAAAGAAGAGAACATATTTTTGTATTTATTTTGAATTCTCCACGTAATATATTGCTTGGGATACAATTTGTTTAATAATCTGCATTATTTTCCAGTGTTAGGAAAATGCACATACTTACTCATATATTTGTACCTAGTTCCTTTGGCCCAATGGTATATATTTATTTAGGTCTGGGTGACACTAAAGAATACTTGACACATTTACTACTGTAGCAGTTTACTAGGAAAATTCATATCCTGAATGGTGCTAATCCCTTAAAAGTTTTACTGTTTTATACCTTACTTTTTCTGTTTTTATTTACCTTCGTATTACTGCAAAATGTGTTACTGCCACAAAAAAGTTCAGTAATAGTTCATTTCCTTTAACAGCTGTTTAGCTCAACATTTGAAGACTCTTCAATCTATGCACATATACTCTATACTAAGCTAATTTATAAATCTTACAAAAATCTCAGATAATATTTAAATATGTATTATGGAAAACTTCATGAAATCTTATGAATATCTCAAAATGTATATATTATCCATTCTTTTTCTGAAATGCACATTTTCTGAAAAACACATTTTTAAATGTGTTAGCAGTATAGGTGTTTAATTCACAACATAAGTATTGGAGATTTGAGGAGTGTAAAAAATAGGATAAAATGCACTGGGTTGATAGTTCTTTGTGGTAGGGCAATTATGAGAATGCTTAAATACTACCTTATCAGATCTAGACAATGAATATGTATTTATTCATATGTTTCATAGTTGCTGTACATGGTGATAACCGCAGAACAGGGTTCGGAGGCCCAGACCAAGAGGGCGCACAGTCCTCACACAGACTCTGGGGAGGTTTCAGAGAACACTTCTACTTTTTTTTGTTT
>PVIC010023033.1:0-27181 GCA_004025085.1 Thryonomys swinderianus | reverse complement strand
TTTTTTTTTTTTTTTGCTTTTGAGACAGGGTCTCGCTTTGTAGTTCAGACTGGCCCTGAGCTCACTATGGTGCCCAGGCAAGCCGCCGCGAACTCAGCAATCCTCCTGTCCCTGCCTCCCGAGTGCTGGGATGACAGGCGTGAGCCACCACGTCCGGCATTGTGGTATGTGGTGTTGATTGTTGGTGGGCGTGTCTCCACGCCCAGCATTCTATGTGGTTACCGGGGATCGAACTCAGGACCTTGCGCTTGCAAGGCAGGCGCCAGAACCGCTGAGCTAACCCTCTGGCCCAATGATATATACTCTTTCTGTGATAAAATGGTCATTTTAATTTCTGTTTCGCTAAAGGTCAGTGATATTAAACATTTTTTCACATACTGACCATTTGTACTTCTGAGAGGATTCATTTTGGTTACCCATTTTTTTATTAAATCTTTTTTTGGGGGTGGTCTAACTTTATGAGTTTTTAAAAATAGTCTAGATATTAATCCTCTATCTGAGGAATACCTGGCAACATTTTTTTTCTCATTCTATACATTGTCTCTTTACTTTGTTAGTTGTTTTGCTTGGCATGCTGAAGTTTTTTATTTTTTAAATTGAATTCTTTTTTTTTTTTTTGTGGTACCAGGAATCGAACTCTAAATTGAATTCTTTATTGGTACATTTCTTAAGTTGAATTCTTTATTGGTACATTTTATATACACATCATGAACACACTCAATATGGAGAATTTGTAGTAGTATATGACAGGACTTCTCATTTTTTTCCATTCCCCTACTCACCCTGCAATCCCCCTCCCCCTATATACATATGCTTTCTTTTTAACATCATATTTTTTCTTTCCCATTCCATACCCCTACCCTTTTCCCTTTGAATATATCTATTTCAAAGTATCTATCATACATTCTAGAGCTCATTTACATCCTCAGATTCTCATACCAGAGAAAAGATACAGTATTTACATATCTGTGACCCATTTACTTCATTTATGACTATGTCCTCAAGGTATGTCTCTTGGGTACAAATGACTCAAAGTTATCTTTATTGTTCCTTACTCTATTATATTAAAAAAATCACACCTTCTTTATCCAGTCTCCAGTTGATGGACATTTGGGTTATTCCCAAGATTTAGTTATCTGAAGTTTTTAATTTGAACAAATCCCATTTGTTGTGTCTAAGTATTATGTCTTGTGCCTTTGGAGTTCTGTTTAGGATGGCTGTCCCTATGACTATATCTTTGAGTTTTACTAATTTTATCTTCTGGCAGAGTAAGAGTTAATATTTTAATATTTAGATCATTGATCCAGTTTAATTTTACTTTAGTACTGAGCCTCAAGTCATCTGTTACCACGATGAAATCCCATTACTCAGAGTCCTGTCCTGAATGCATAAAGTACTCAGAAAATAGTAGAAAAAGAAAAGGTTCCATCCCCTTTTCCTTGGATATATTATCCATCATTCTCTTAGATATGTTTTATCATTTTCTCATTTTGAATGCTTTTAAAAGTTCTGAGACTGGGCCAGAGATTTAGCTCAGTGGTTCCAGTGCCTGCCTACCAAGCACAAGGCCCCTGGTTCAATCCCCAGTAACCACATACAACAATACCGGGCGTGGTGACTCACGCCCACCTGCAATCAGTACCACATACCACAAATGCTGGGCTTGGTGGCTCAAACCTGTCATCCCAGCACTCGGGAGGCAGAGGCAGGAGGATTGCTGAGTTCCAAGCTTGCCTGGGCTACACAGTGAGCTCAGGGCCAGCCTGAACTACAAAGCAAGACCCTGTCTCAAAAAAAAAAAGCTCTGAGACAGAAGAATATTTTTAGATCCCAGCTGGCCCATGTCTACCTGTGATTCTCTGTGTGTCTGATCTACCTATCTCACCTTCACTCTCATTTCTAAGTATTTTTACTATTTGTAGTTCTCAGTATGACTTTCTTTTGTGGTAACCTTGCACATTATCCCTTTCTCCAAACATCTTTTTTTTTTGGTCTGGCCACCTTCTGCTCATTTTGTCAGATTTACACTGTTATTATCTCTTGGGAGTTGTAATTCCCTTCTCTGGGCCTCATGCCTAAGTGCTTATCGCATGTCTTACACTGTGTTTCTCACCTATGTGTTTGTCTATGGGTATTTTCTTTAATGTTTAATTTCAACTCCTACCTGAAATCATCAGCACTGAGTTTCCATTTAAAAACATCATTGATTGTTTGGCCAGATACAAAAAACTAAGACTAGATGTATGATCTGTATTCAACACAGTACAAGTCAAAGAGAAGCATTAAAAAAGTTCTAGTTCAAAAGTTTTACTACATTAATAAACTAAATTTAAAAAAACATTTTGGGCAACTGAAACAGCTTTTTCAAAGGCAGTTAGCTTCTTTTGATCTATCTCAATCACTCCTCTGAACAATTTGACATTGTTTATGAATTATTCATCAAAGCCCAATGTGTTGAGCATATTTTCTACTTCATCTACTAACAGCCTGATACTGGAGAAATTTATACTTTTCAAGCTGTGGAAAACTAAGGTCAAATCCACATATATTACTGTATAATTTCTCCATGTTAGGAACTCTCACAGGTCTATCTAATTCTTGTTCATTATATAAACTATATGTTTATTTATTTATTTGGAGATAGGGACTGTGGCACATTTTCTAGACTGATCTCCTAAGCTCAAGAGATCTTTTTGCCTCAGCCTCCAGAATACATTACAGGTGTGTGCCACCGCACACAGAGTTAATGAGTCACCATGTGTACTTTAAAAGTGAGAGGACAGAGGCTCAGAAAGGACAAATGCTGAGCCCTAAAACAGAAGCTAGAGGCAAATCCAGTTTTCTTCCTCTCTGTGATCAGGTTAACATATCTCTTTCCAGTCTTCTAAGGTGCCCCTTTGCATTTATGAGGTCAGTGATTCTACAGTGCAAAGCATGTTCCTTTACACTAGACTGAAAGAGCTGTAGGTGTAGTGTACCTTAGAGCCTTCTGGGTAAATACATTCGTCACTCTACAGCTTATTCACACAGGACGTGCAATTTATACAGTTTTCCATTTCCCAGGTTTGCGACCATCTCTGGAATCATCTTTCCTTCAGTCAACTAGGCAGTTGGTAACAAGAGAGGATAATATTGATTGATTAGCTATGTTCAGTGTGACAGTGTCATCTGTAGGGATTAGGAGAAAATGACAGCTCTACCTACAACATTAGCTAGTTATAGGCACTTACAGAAGTTTGTCAAGTTACCTCCTACTCATTAGGTTATTTCCAAATAATGCTTAGGAAAAAACATGGTCTTTAGATTCAACGACTGTGTTTTTCTTTTTCATATGTGACCTCAGACAAATTACTGAAATCTTAAACTGTGAAAATAGAAGGAGTTGAGGTGTAACTGTGTGGTACAGCGGGTGTGTGACATCCAACAGACCCTGAGTTCAGTCCCCAGGTGCCTTCCCCAACCAAAAAAGAAACAGAAAATACTACCTTCTGTCTTAGTCACTCCCTCGTTGCTGGGACAAAATACTCAACAGCTACCACTGAAAGGAGGAAAGGTTCACAGTATTTATTGGGTCCAAGGCAGGAGGGCACAGTGGAGAGGTATGGTGGAGGGAAGGAGGCTGCTTAGGTCATGGCAGCCAGGGACAGAGAGCAGAGGGCAGAGCGAAGGGGAGATGCGCCCTTCCAGTCATACCTGAGCTACTGCCTCCAACTAGGCCCCACCTCCCTATAGGAAGACAGCCTATGAAAGCACCAGTAGATTAACACCAATGAATATATTTCTCCCAGGACATAATCACTCTACAATAGCTGCGCCTCTGAACACATGAAAGTTTTGAGAACACCCTGGACCTGGACCATAACAACTTAATGTCTTTTTCATAGGATCATTGTATTAAAATAATATTTCAAAACTTAGTCAAAGCAGACAATAATAAGGCACTTTGTGAATTTTTAAGTCCTGGGATGGAACCTAGGGCCTCATGCTTGCCACGCATGTGTTCTACCACTGAGCTATATACTCCTAGCGTCACTGAAGCTTTTAATTTTTTTTTTTTTTTAAAGCAAGGCAAAGAGATGTGTGAATTAGGGCTAGGGATTTAGCTCGGTGGTTCTGGCATCAGCCTGACAAGTGCAAGGTCCTGAGTTCGATCCCCAGTACCACATACCACAGTGCCAAATGTGCTGGCTCACACCTGTAATCCCAGCACTTGGGACACAGAGGCATGAGGATTGCTGTGAGTTGGAGGCTGCTCTGGGCTACATAGTTAATTCAGGGCCAGTCTGAACTACAAAGTGAGACTCTGTCTCCAAAAAAAAAGGGGAGGGGGTTGTATGAATTGGAGATTCTTTGTTCTGAAAACTACAATATATTTGTCAAATGGCAAGGAATACTTGAATTATAATACTGAAATACTCCTTCAACTACAGATTTCTTTTTTTAGCTTGTAGCCCAAGCTAGCTTCGAACTCAAGGCAATCCTCCTGGCTCTGCCTCCTGGGTTCTAGGATTACAGGCATGGGCCACCACCCAGCTCAACTACAGATTTCTGCACCAGTTGGAGACAAACTGAAAGGGATACTCTGATTGGGTGCTGGATTGCTACATTTTATTCCATTGTTAACCAAGCTAAAACTCACTAATCTACAACATCCTAGCTCTCAGAATTTGCATTTCTAATCTGTGTAGGGACTAGGGCACTGGATGGACTGAGACTTCCATGCACTTCTGCTTTCTCAGAGGGATCACACAATTCTTATCTCCATTCCCTTGGACTTAACATTCTTTGACTGCAGAAAGCTTATTGTTTGTTTGTTTGTTTGTTTTTAAAGTAACTGGGGATTGAACTCTGGCCCTTGTGCCTCCAAGGTAGGCACAGTACCACTTGAGCTAAATCCCTGGACCCTAATTTAACATTTGTGGACTTAACATTCCTACCCTTTACATTGCTCAGGAGAAAGCCCCCCCTTGTACCCTCCACCTTCTTTCCTAATCAGGTTCCACACTGGCTCTGAGGCTCCCCTTCCAAACAAGTTTTTCCCTTTGAACCTTCTTCAGACTTTGTCTATATCTCAACTTAAGAAAAGCTAATATTTTTAACCTGAGATTATATAATGTATTAGCTTGTATGCAAGAGTTCTGTTTTGACATTTTCAAAGATGCTGGAACTGTTATTCAAATTTTGTTAAATTTAGAAACATTAAATATCAATGGGTCTTTCCAATGGATGTCTCCATGTAATCTTTTATTTTCAATATTATTCAGGTAAGTGCCAAGATGATATCAAGGTTTGAGAAAGGCATATGTCACATGTTTTCACAATGTTATGAAAACCTAGTCATTACTTTATGAACCACAAAGCTCTCACCCTCACCTTTTCCCACAGACTATACCCAAAGGTGAAAAAGTTAGTAAGGGACAGTCTTCATTTTAAACCTCAGCTTATAGAAACCCAGAAGTATGTTATTTTCTCTCTCTGGGTAAATAAAGTGAATGTGGTTTTTTAGCAGTAGCAATTTCATCCGGGATCTACCTGATGTGCTTGGAAGCAATGTTCACAGGCCCAAGACTACTGTGGCCTAGATCCTAACATCAACTGCCTCTCATTCAACCTCTCCCCCACTTTATATTCTTATGATAAAGTCTCCAAAAGGATATAGAGAAAAATTCCATTTTCAATGCATGGTTGGTGTAAAGTGCTAACAAGCACAATGGGACTCACCACTCACACAATCACACACACCCTGCCAATCCCAAGCCTGTGTGTTTCCACAGTGGCAAATTTGTCTGACATACAGAAGTTTCATGGTGTACATCAGTCAGTTTAGCATGAAATCTGCTCCTGTCATTTGCTGCATCCCTACTGCACATTCTATTTATCTACAATGACAAGGCCTTCACCATGTCTTACAATCGGCTTTGAAGTTTCTCTGTCAATGGAAGAGCTACATGTGGAGTCAGATGATACTGCAAGACCATGTTTGTAAGTCAATACCCCATCCCACCTAGCCTATTTTCACTGTTTAATGACTGAGGTCATATGCACAGAATACATGGGAAGCTGAACTTGTAAGATCTTATCTGGACATGCGATGATTCCAACAATAGGAATGAAAAGCAGCCATATACAACCCTGAAGACTACCAGTCTGAGATACATTATGCATTATACCATATGTTCCTGTCCTCAGGAACATATTTTTAGATCATTTCATTTTGAATGTCACTTATGACAGAACACATTTTGCCATTTAACATGACTAATGACTAAACTCTGAGGGCCAGAGATTTAGCTCAGTGGTTCCAGTACCTGCCTAACACGTGTAAGGTCCCTGGGTCAATGCCCAGTAACTATATACAATAATACCAGGCCGGGCGTGGTGGCTCACGCCTGTAATCCTAGCACTCGGGAGGCAGAGACAAGAGGATTGCTGAGTTCGAGACTTGCCTGGGCTACATAGTGAGCTCAGAGCCAGCCTGAACTACAAAGCGAGACCCTGTCTCAAAAAAAAAAAAAAAGTGAAAAAAAAATAATACCAGGCATGGTGACTCATGCCCACCAGCAATCAATACCACATATCACAATGCCAGGTGTGGTGGCTCATGCCTGTCATCCCAGCACTCAGGAGGCAGAGGCAGGGGATTGCTGAGTTCGAGGCTTGGCTGAGCTACATAGTGAGCTCAGGGCCAGCCTGAAGTACAAAGTGAGACCTTGTCTCAAAACAAAACAAAACCCGCACAGACTCTGAGCCATACAACATTTTGTTCTGGAGAAAGATGTATAGAGTGAAATAAATATATTTTCCCCGAAGATGTGTGTACTTAGTTCCATCTTTCCTTTTTTATCTTTTCTTAATAGTTTTAATGTCCCAGATATGCTTATTTCAATACTGTAATCATTGGTATAGAATTTCAGTGGAGGCTGTATTTAACCTGCAAATTAATTTCCTTGAATGAAATATCCTATCTCTAGTGAAAAGGTAAAGCAAGCCCAATTTTTCAGACTTCTGTACAAATCATATAGTTACTTACTTTTTTTGTTATTTGTTTTTTGCATAGCTACTCGCTTCTGGGAATAAGGTATAGGAATATCTCTGCTGGGAGAAAATATGTACTAGTGCCTGACAGCAGGACATATATATTTTTTCATTATTCAGTAAACTTTATTGGTACATTATATACACAGCTCACAATCATACAAAACATTGGGGAATTTGTACCAATATGTGACACAGGTCAATTCTCATTTTTACCCACTTCCCTGCCCACCCACACCCTCCCCAAGCAGGACATATATTTTGATGGACCAATTTCAATTCAAAACTGGCAAATGTTCTTATGAATATTAGATGACTTGAAAGCAGATACTAGAAGTTTTTATCCCATCTGGGTCCCAATGGAAAAAACTTGGCCTGGAAATATGAATTGTTTTAAGTATTAAACTGTTTTAATTACAAGTGATAATAATCATGTCAAATATGAAACATCATCAAAATGGCTAACATTTTCTGGGAAAACATAAATTTATTACAATTTTGTTTGGCTAGAATTTCCTTGAAGTTGTTAAGGTTCTATGGCTAAGTGAAATAAGTTCCTAACCATATTTATGAAATCATTTTTTCTTATCTTTCATTAATTAAAAACTTCATGATCATATTTGATAACTTTTAGTTCTAATATACTACGACTATGAAATATTTGAGATCTAGATCTCTGTAGCCAAACCTGCATGATTTAGTTTCATGAAGAAACAGGAAAAGAGGGGAAGTATGGTCTGTCCTTGCCTATTTTAATGTGGTGGAAACTTTGACTTATGAAAAAAATGTGGAATCCTTTCAAATGAATACAGTGTTTGCACTAGACCATGTGGTATAGGTGCAAGTTTCAACAGAGAGGTTGGAAAAATAACCGTGTAATAATTTGGAGTTAATTTCAAATACAAAAAGGTAATCACATCCTCATTCCAGTTTTTGGAATGCTTCAGCTGGAAGGATTTTAAAAATAGTTGGCTAAACAGTGATATTTTATAAACAGGAGATAGGCTTAGAGAAGTTACATAACTACTTATGATTTGCTAATGTCAATGTTGGCATGAGAAATCAGGGTTCTTGATGTTTAGGCCAACATTTTTCCAACTGAATATTCTGAATTGGATTCTTCTATTAGAATCTGTGTTCACAGCTCTCCACGAGGGAAAAAAGCATAGTGTTCCCTTAGGGTGTGGCCTGAAAGCATGTTATTGTGTGGCCACCCATGATCATTTTTCTCCTGTTTTGACACTTGTCCTAGATAGATTCCAGGAACCTCTATAAAGAGGATTTACCCTTTTAATAGTTCAGTTATTTGAACAACATGGGCTTGGTTTCTGGAATCAGAAGTCTTCTGATTTTTTCAGTACTTTCTTATGGCTGTATAACAATTTAATAATAAAGACATGTATCTTTTTCATCATAAAGGCTGAAAGTAGAAAGGAAATTTCTGGAAGGGTTGAAATTTTAGCTGTGAGGAGAAATAAACAGCCTATGACCTCTGAAATCCCCTACAATATCATTGGATAGTTTCCTTGAGAACTTTATTTACAATGCTCAGATGTTAAAAACAGCTGCTAACAGAGATCTTTCATATCTTCCCCTACTCTCAAGGAACATGATCTAAATATGAATCATCACAGACACCGAAATCTTGGCTAGAAAATCTTCCTAGTGACATGGTATCTTATTGCCTGGAAGTGCCAGAGGAATTCTTTCCATAGTTTCCTCCTCAGAAGACAGGCAATAGGCTGTAGCAGAAAAAGCACAGGCTTCGACAACAGTTAGACTCAAGTTTTATTCCTGACTCAGCCTCTTAGAAATCAACATAGGGAAAGAAAATTAAACTTCCTTAGTCACAGTTTTCTTATCTAAAAGTGAAGATATTACCTATGTTGGAAAGTAGTGGTAAAAGTAGAAAGGGTATAAAAATGTACATGACCTATCAAAATACAGTAGATTCCAGATAAAATATAATTTGAAACTATGATTGTTAGTTAACTGCAGCTTCAGGAATAGAATACTGTATTCCTAGGCAAGACATGCTTTGGAAAGTTAATTGCCCTATTAAGTCCTGCTTACTGGACCAGTGCATATGTCTGTTTTGGGGTGAAGGATCCGACGAGCAAAGATAAAAATAAAATACTGGGCCAGGCATGGTGGCTCGCGCCTGTAATCCCAGCACTCAGGAGGCAGAGACAGGAGGACTGCTGAGTTTGAGGCTTGCCTGGGCTACATAGTGAGCTCAGGGCCAGCCTGAATTACAAAGCAAGACCCTGTCTCAAAATAAATAAATAAATAAATAAATAAATAAATAAATAAATAAATAAATAAATAAATACTGGGTCTCATCTTCTTACTAAAATGTTACTATTTTTCTCCTTTATCATTATCATTTATTTTTAGAAAAAATATTTACTTTAAAAAATACTTTTTTTTTTTTTTTCTGAGACAGTGTCTCACTTTATAGTTCAGGCTGGCCCTGAGCTCACTATATAGCCCAGGCAAACCTCGAACTCAGCAATCCTACTGCCTCTGCCTCCTGAGTGCTGGGATTACAAGCATGAGTCGCCACACCCCATATTGTTGTATGTGGTTACCAGGGATCAAATCAGGGACCTTGAGTTTGCTAAGCAGTGATGGAACCACTGAGCTAAATCTCTGGCCCCCCCAAAATACATTCTTATAAACAGAAGCATCATTATCCCTTTTTCTTTCTTTCCTTTTTAGACAAGGTCTCACTCAGTAGTTCAGACTGGCCTCAAACTCTCTTTGTAGCCCAGGGTAGGCTTGAACTCACAACAATCCTCCTGCCTCACCCTCCCTCATGCCAGGATCACAGTAATGCACCACCGGGCCTGGCCTGTCATTCTTTTTTTCTGACTAGAGAAGAGCCAAAATAGCTGTTGCTATAGCAAAGAAATGCTAGCAAGTAAACAGCCAGTGATGGCTCTTTCTGTTAGAAGTCAAACTTGTTTTAATTATTTATGTATCTTCACTTTTCCATTTGAAATTTAGAATAAATTTTCAAATTTTATAAAAAAAAGTTTTAGGATTTTGACTTGAACTACATTAAATTGTAAACTGGTTTTAAGATAATTATCACCATTAAAAGATTAAATATTTTTAATCACAAGCATAGAATATCCAATTTTTCTATTTTCTTAAAATGTCACTAAATCAATTTTCCATTAATTTAATAATACTTAAAAAGAATTCAAATGTTTTTAAATTTTAAATTGATTTTAATATTAATGTGTTTATTAATATGTTTATAATAATACATTTGTTTTTACATCTAGCCAAAATATTAAACTGCTAGTTTCAGTAGTTTGGCAATTGTTTCCAAGTGGACAGTTACATGTTAGGCAAATACTGATACTTTATTTCTTCCTTTTAAACTTGTATATCTTGTCCCTTTTTAAACAATTCATGTTGCATTGCCTTGGTTTTCTAAAAAAAAAAATGTTGATAAACAATAATATAGACCCTTTAGTTCTTCCTTATTTTACTGAGACTGCTTCTACAGTTTTCCAGTTAGGTATGGTATGTGACAAAATTTTTAGTAGGTAATTTTTCTATAATAAAGTTTTTCTTCCATTCTGCTTGTTAATTTAAAAATGAAGATATAGTTTTAGCATCATCAAATGATTCCCTCAATATTCATTGAGAGCTTCATTTGACAATCATTTAAACTACTTAGGTATTATATTCTACTTAACTACTACTACATATTTTCTATATATTATTAGAGCCAGGATCTTATTTAGGATGTTTGCATCTGTACTCATCAGTGGAACTGGCTTTTAGGTATTTTTTTCTTGTGTTATCTTTGTTCAGTGATCTAGGTTTAGTAATATGTTCATGTTGGCCTTAGAAAAGTTTGGATAGCCTTGAATTTCCCTCTCTGTAACACTGGAATTACTTTTTCTTGAAGAGTTAGTAAAACTCTTCTGTAAAACTATGTTGGTGGAATATAGTCATTAGAGATAAACTTTAAACAATTCAATGTCTTGTGTAAGTTATCTAGATATTTACTTCTTGAGTCAACTTGGGTTATTCATATTTTCACATAAAACTCTTGCATTTCAAGTAGCATGGGTATCTAACCTGTTGACTTTGCTGAGTAGCACTTTAAAATATTTTTAGTATGATATTTTTTTAAAAGGTAATTAGCCTATGTAGAGGACATGGGAGGGGAAGGAAGAGAGGGGTTTAAATACATGAAGGGTTTTGTTTGTTTTTTGAGACAGAGTCTTGCTTTGTAGTTTAGGCTGGCCCTGAGCTCACTATGTAGCCCAGGCAAACCTCAATCTCAGCAATCCTCCTGCCTCTGCCTCCCAGGTGCTGGGATTACAGGCTTAGGCCATCACGCCATGCATTGTGGTATGTGGTACTGATTGCTGGTAGGCATGAATCACACACCCAGCATTGTTTTATGTGGTTACCAGGGACTGAATCAGGGACCTTGCACTTGCGAGGCAGGTGCTGGAACCACTGAGCTAAATTTCTGGCCCCATGGAGGGTTTTAAATACATAGGAAGTAGGTAAGTAATATTAACATTCTTTCTAAAAGGAACAATTAAGAAAGCTGGGTAAAATATTTATTTTTATTTTGGATGCACAAAAAAAAACTAAAGCCTTTGAGAATCTTAGAAGTAAGTGAAGAATTATAGGGTCAAAATATGGAGTAAAGGAAACTCCAGTAAGTGACATTTAAAGTTATTATTGCAGTTAGATTTAGTACTATCGTTTTATTATTTGTTTTCCACTGTCTCTTCTATTTTCCTCACTTTCCCATGTATTCCCTTTGTCTAGGTGCCATACAGGTTGGGCAGCTCTAATATGAAAATCTGAAGTCAAAAAAGCTCCACCATTCAGAACTTCTTGAGTCACAACATGAAACCACAGATGGGAGGCTTATGTGATAGGCAGCAATCAAAATGCACATGCATTAAAAATACTGTATAAAATTACCTTAAGGCCAGGTTTATAAGATTTGGATAAAGCACAAACATATTTTATCTTTGGCATGGTTCCATCCCTAAGATACCTATTAAGTACGTGAAAATATTCCCCCCCAAACTCTACAGTCGAAAACACTTCTGGGTTTATGTATTTTAGACAAAAGATACTCAACCTGTTACATAGATTCACTTTCTACTTAGAGTTAATGTGTTACCATATTGAGTGAAAAGTAAAGGAGGGTTTTCCTTTAGTGCTCCTTCCTTTTCATTAACATTATCACATATATTGTATCTACATAACTAATGTTTTGATTTTACTTTCAATAGTTGCATGTTTTAAAGAAATTAGGAGTAAAAGTTTACTTATGCAGAACTGACCATTTTTGTTATTCTTTCTTCAATACAAATACTCCTCCAATATCATTCTTTCTACCTGAAGAATTTCCTGCAACATTTTTAAAGTATATGTAGGTAAATAACAACTTCCCTTAAGTTTTCTTTCTCTGTAGAATGTTTTTATTTGCTTTTGCCCTGGAAGAATATTTTCACTAAATATGAAGTTATGGATTGGCTATTATTTTCTCTCAGTACATTAAAAATATTCTACTGTCTTTTGACCATGATGATTTCCTAAATCTCAAAAGAAAAAGAGATACATATCTACCCCATTTGTTATATCCTATATGTAATGTTTTATTTGTCTCCAGAAGCTTACAAGATTTTTCTTTTTATCTTTGGGTTTCAGCCACTGAATCAGGAAAGTCACAGTCTTAGCTGTGGTATTGTTTCAGTACATCCTGCTTGAGGTTCACTGATGTTTTCAATCTATGACCTTATGCCCTTTAAATCTAGGATATTTCTGGCCATGATTTTTAAAAATTATTATTTTTCTGCATCAGTTTATTTTTTCTCTTGTTCTTGGACATTAATGTTAACCTTTTAGATTGTCCTGCAGTTCCCCCAAAGATTATATGAAATTTTAAAAATTTTATTTGTTGATGTCTGCAGTTCAAGGAGCTGACAGTCATCTTGGGGAATAGTTATATATACACATTACAGCATATTTCCTTCTTTTTAAAACTCCCAGGCCGGGGCCAGGGATTTAGCTCAGTAGTTCTGGCATCTGCCTCACAAGCACAAAATCCAGAGTTCAATCCCTAGCACTATATACCACAATCCCAGCAATTAGCACCACATACCACAATGTGAGGCAAGGTGGCTCACACCTGTAATCCCAGCACTTGGGAGGCAGAGGCAGGAGGAGTGCTGTGAGTTCAAGGCTTGCCTGGGCTACACAGTGAGTTCAGGGCCAGACTGAACTACAAAGTAAGACCCTGTTTCAAAAAGAAATTTTTAAATTAAACCCCTCTCACCTTGCCCTGCCTCTCCTTCCTCATCTAGTTACTTTATCTCATTTTTAAATTCTTGTTAATATTATTTGTCTCAGCTCACGTTGTGGTCTATGATGTTGATACTAACTGGGGTTATTAGGCTCCTGTACATGGTATAACTTTATTGCCTCTTCTCCTTACCATTTGCCCTTGTTCCTTTGGACTACTTCCTTATTGCAAGAGACCCATCCCTTTACACCTTTCTGCCCATCCTAGATCATTTTCTTTGTTTATATTTTGCCTCAAATGAGAGACACCATATGGTATTTAAGCTTGTGTCTGGCTTATTTCTCTCAACATTGTATTTTCAGATGCATCTATTTTCCTATGAATGTCTAAAGTGTTTTTTAATATGCTCTATACATTTTAGTCATGTATGATAATTTCTGTCAACCTATCTTTAAATTAATTGATCATTCCTTTTGTCATCTCCATTCTGTTATTGAACCCATCTTTTTTTTTTTTTTGCTTTTTGAGACAGGGTCTCGCTTTGTAGTTCAGGCTGGCCCTGAGCTCACTATGGTGCCCAGGCAAGCTGCCGCGAACTCAGCAATCCTCCTGTCTCTGCCCCCCGAGTGCTGGGATTACAGGCGTGAGCCACCACATCCGGCGCTGTGGTATGCGGTGTTGATTGTTGGTGGGTGTGTCTCCATGCCCAGCATTATATGTGGTTACCGGGGATCGAACTCAGGACCTTGCGCTTGTGAGGCAGGCGCCAGAACCACTGAGCTAACCCTCTGGCCCCTTGAGCCCATCTTTGAATTTAAAATTTTACCTTTTATTTCTAATATTTGGGTTTTTATAGCTTTTATTTCCATGCCGACAATTTTTCATTAATTTCAAGAGAATTTATAGAGTATAGTTAGAATGGATACTTTAATTTCTTTTTTTTTGTTTTTGAGACAGAGTCTCGCTTTGAAGTTCAGGCTGGCCCTCAGCTCACTATGTAGCCTCAAACTCAGCAATCCTCCTGCCTCTGCCTCCTGAGTGCTGGAATCTACAGGCGTGAGCCACCACGCCCAGCACTGTGGTATGTGGTATTGATTGCTGGTGGGCATGTGTTACCACATCCAGTATTTTTGTATGTGGTTATTGGAGATTGAACCAGGGACCTCGCGCTTGCTATGCAGGTGCTGGAACCACTGAGCTAAATCTCCAGCCCTAAACTAACATTTATGTCTGTGTCCCTATCTGTTGTCTTTGTTATTGAAAATTATCAAGGCTTTCCTTATTTTTTATATGTCCAGAAATTCTGAACAGTTTCCTGGATATTTTGAAAAGTCTGTTATGAGGGTCTGAGCTTTGTTAATGTGTTCTGGATAGTATGATCTTTAGTTTTAGCAGACAATCAACCTCATTAGTTAGGGATCTCACATCCCAGTCTGCCTTCTTTGTTCCAAGGTGCCAGTGTTTTTTTTAAAGCCTTGTGAGACAAGTGAAAAGGGTCTGATAGCCTCCAACAGTGATATTTTTATTTTTCTTCCATGGCTCCCCAAACACTTGTAGCCAGCCCAGGTGAATCAGGTATTCCACAGCCACTCTGGGCACGTTTACTTCAGTGACTACAGCAGGTTGCAGCTGAGGATCTGTATCAGATGACTTTGCCTTGCAGCTCCCTAGATGACTTGCCCGGGAGCCTCCCCAGATGATTCTCTCCCTGGCAACCCTCTTCAGTTAGCCCTGCTAGGGTCTCTCCCCTACCAAGACTGAACAAAGTCTGCATTTGCCAGCCTGATTCTTTTCCCTATGTAAGAAACCATGCATAACCTTAGTTATATGGTATTCTTCCTCCAGTGTAGGATAAGTCCAAATAAAACCCCTTTCCAGCTGGTTTATTTCATCTCTCCATAAGTTCTGTCTTGAGTAGGGAATACTGAGTACGTATGCTATGAGGTGGTAACACCAAAGTGTTAGCAGCACAGAACTGCGGGTAATGATGGAAAATTGCTGGGAGCATTCTTTGGTGCCTGGAAGAGATCCTGAGACCTACTAGTTGCTGCTGCCAGCTAAAAACCATTAGCTGACAGCCTCTGGCATTCAAATCTCAGGACTGTTACCCTGAAAGAATGACACTTTGGCATTTCAAGATTTCTCTGCAAATTGAGCAAGAATTGTTAGCCAATTGTTAACATCTTGGAAGCCCATACAGGGACTTTCCCCCTAAGAGGGACTTGGAGAAAAGAGCAGACAGTTTTTTTTTTTTTTTGCTTTTTGGAGACAGGGTCTCGCTTTGTAGTTCAGGCTGGCCCTGAGCTCACTGTGGTACCCAGGCAAGCCGCCGCGAACTCAGCAATCCTCCTGTCTCTCCCTCCCGAGTGCTGGGATTACAGGCGTGAGCCACCACGTCCGGCATTGTGGTATGCGGTATTGATTGTTGGTGGGCGTGTCTCCACGCCCAGCATTATATGTGGTTACTGGGGATCGAACTGAGGTCCCTGCGCTTTCGAGGCAGGCGCCGGAACCACTGAGCTAACCCTCCGGCCCCAAGAGCGGACAGTTTTGATGAGGGTCAGTAGTCTGCAGAAGCAGCTAATGCCTGACTTCTGTCTTATATGTGGCTAAGGATCTGGGTCAGCGGATGACCTCTGCAGTGCTCTTTTGGTTCATTCTCTACATGCCCCACCCAGAGACTTGTCTGAGACATGAACAGTGCTCTACACTGTGTTCAGGTTTTTGAAGCCTTTGTTATGCCTTTTCATATCAGTTTAGTCTGTAAGGAATTAAGAGAGTTCAGAGGTGATTTGATACCCAGATTTGAGGAATCTATTCCTCCAGTTCTCCCCTCTCTATAATTTCACCAACATTCTCTGGCTTTTCAGGGGCCCTTTTCATAGCTCTGGTAGAAAGCCGAGGTTTCAGCTCTTCTATGTTGCATGTGACTCGGAGTCTGCCTCAGGAAGAGGGTAGTGAGAAAAGAAAGAAAAGCAACAGAGATTCTTCACATCATAGGACTCTTTTGAGGTCTTCGGGGAATTAAAAAAAAAGTGTTACTCTGAAGCCCAGGTAATTAATAAAAGAAAAGGAAAAACGAGGCTGCCCTCCATACTTAGAATCCTGCAGCACCCGCCACATGTTCCTCTGAGCAGAAGAGGGTTTGTGTCGAGCTCTTCTGTTCACTCCTGCAGTGCAGTTCCAGGGTTTGGGCTTGCCTAGGGGCCTCATCAGGACAGATGGGCGACAAAGTAAAAAGCAGGCAACAAACTATAGTAATGGTTGTTCTGAGTTTGGAGGAGGAGATAGGGTAGGACAAGTTGACTCATTTTAGTCCAAGCCAGAATTCTCTGAATGAAAGATCTGAATCATCTTAATTCCTAATTATATTATGGTGACCACATTGCTACTGCCATAGCAGCCAGCCAAAGCAAGTGAAAACTCCCAGAAAGGTAACATAATCCCGGACAACAATTTATTTAAAATTTTGTCACATGTAATATCTAATACTCAACAACAACAAAGGTCAGGCAAAGGGTCAGTATCTATGGAGCATATAAGTTAAATTATCTGAACAATATTTTTTCAATATATTTTAAAAATATAAAATACTCCATACTTTTAAAAAATTACAAGTCATCTCCCCACATCTCCTGTGTATGTATTTGGTGGGGATCGAACCCAGGGCCTTGACCATACAGACTCGGTAAGCACTGCCACTAAGCCAAATTTCCAGCCCACATTTCCTTTCTTACCACGGTAAATAACAGCATCACTAAATGTGATGGCTTATTTCTATTTGGGTCTGGGATTTAGCTCGGTGGCTCTAGCATTTGCATTGCAAGTGGAAGGTCTGATGTAAGTCTGGTGCCCAGAACTGAGAAAAACATAATTCGTATGGTTTATTTCTAGATGTCTCCCTAAACCTCATGCAATTATTGGTGGGACTTTGGGGAGGTGGTTGGGGCATTATAGCTGACTTGCTGTTAGGAGGCCGGAAGAAGCTCTCACTGCGCGTGTGCAGGAAGGTTATCACTCCCTTGCTGCTCCTCTCTTGACTTCCCATCTCTCACGCCTGAGTAGTGAGCACTTCTTCACTACATCCCTATGCCACGCATGCTGTGTCCTGTCCTCCTGCCTTGGAGCCAGATGACTTTGAGCTGAAACCTCTACAAGCTATGAGCCAAAATAAACCTCCCTTATTTAAGTTATGGGTGTCTGATATTGTGTCAGCAATTAAAAAAGGGTTTAAGATACTAATATAGTAATTATGTATTCTTTTCAGCAAATATTTTAAACAATTTGCTTGAATAATAATAAATTCCAATTACTTTTGCTATTTAAATATTTTCTTTACAATAATATTAAGTAACCATGCCATCTAGTCTATTAGATATGACCACTACAATGTGCAAAATTTTTTACTCCATAAATTGAGGTGTATCTGCATTCATATCTCTGTACCTATAGGTATGTCCTAGCATGTAGGAGGTTATTCTACTTTTTCTCAGAGAGATTTCAAACATAGCATGCGATCTGTCATGTATTATTACTTCTTTTTGAAGGGCCAGGGATTTAGCTCAAATGGTACTACTCCTAACTTGGAAGCATAAGAGCCTGAGTTCAATTCCCAGTACCGCACACACAAAAAAGTCATTATTACCTCTTTGTGGTTGAGACAGCGTTCAGCCTGGCCTTAAATTCACTACATATCCTACACTGGCATTAAGCTCGTGGCAATCCTCTTACCTCAATCTCCCAAATGCAGGGATTACATGCATGTACTACCACGGCCAGCTTCCTCTTTCACTTCTGAAATGGTTATTTAGGATCTATACAAGATACAAAACGTAAGCCGAAACATTTTGTTCATTCAAAACACAAACGCATGACTGCAACTATAAAATAAATTCGTCTTAGTCAAAACACTGGAAGAGCACAGCACCCGGCCTAGCTAAGGATACGGGCCTCTGACTTAGAATGAGCCTTTCCGGAAACATTCTCTTGGGCTCCCTCAGGACTTTTCTTCATACCCAGATATGTGAACAGACATACACAGCAGAGGGCGCCCTAATATAACACAAGAGCCCAGGGCCACCAATGTATCTGTGCAGTTCTTCCTCTCAGGAGGCTTATTCGTACTGGAGAAAAGATTAATGGGCATGATGACTAGCTAAAATAGCAATATTTACCACCTACTTTTCTACTTCCTATGTTTCAGGCACCATGCTTTGGGCCTGGACTTTGTAATTTCATCTGTTCTTCCTAAGATTCCTTCCAGTTAGGTATTAGTAATGTATCTAGCATTATTCTATAATTATTACTATAATTGAGGAAGCAGAGTTCTTTGGAAGAAATAAGAAAGACTTAATCTATCTAAGAGAGTTAGCAAAGGAAATAAAGTCACAGTCACTATTTATTTGTTTGCCTTTTCCTCATCTGTGATCTGGTAGTGGGCAGATGGTCTTGCTCAGTTTTGAAACTTAAGTTCCTAACTTCAATAAATATCTGATGAGTAATGTTTGAGCTGCAGCTTGAAAGCGAGTAGATTTGCCGAAGATAATAAAGGGAATGGGTCTCCTAGCAGAGGTTACAGCATGACAAAGGCATTGAGATTAAAACTGTGAGATACAAGGAATCCCAATAGTTTAGGGCAAATGAAGTAGGGGATAAGCTGAGAGGTTTGGTTGGTGTCTTGGTGAGCCACAGTTGTGTAACAAATCACCCTAAATGATGATGTGGGTTCAAGCAGTGAGTCTGTGGCATTGCTTACAAGTGTCCAGGCCAGTGGAAGGTACTCTGCTGGTCTGGGCAGACCTGGCTGATTCCAGCTGGAGATGGTCGTAAGTAGGTGGGGACCTGGTGGCAAGGCTGGGGGCTTGTAACTGCTACTTTATAGAGTTTCCACAGAAGATGCAAAAAGTACTAGATTTTTACTAACGGAGCAAACGTACATGATGTGGAGTAAACAGTACGTTTGAAGGCAGGAAGAAAGAAACAGCATGACACTGTGGTTTATGCACAAGACTGATTCTGGTGGAATATTACTATATCAGCTGGGATTTTCACTTACCAGCAATAGGTACTAACTCAAAAAAGCTTAAAATAGAGGTCATTTGTTGGCAATGTGAGAGGGTTCATACAGTGGAGGTGAGGCTAAAGGATCAGGTTTTAGAAACATGCACAATTCATACACACCTATGGAAACCCCAATAGGTGTGCTGGAGGAGTTTAGTGAGCAGCGCCTAGAAAGGGTGCTACCTGGAAACAGGAAGACAGATCACTTGCAAATGGGAAGGGGACCAACAGAGTGAGGAGAGAGGAGTGGAAGTAAAAGGAATTAAGATGCATTATGTACATGTATTAACTCCCCACAAAGAATGTAATCATGTACTGCAAGCATGTAGTAATAAAAATCAACATGTACTAATAAAAATTATGTGGTGTTAAAAAAATTAATTTTCTTGGTACATTCTAGATATATACCATGATCACATTCATCATAGGGAATTTGTACCTGCACATAATTTATTTTGATTCTACTTTAACATTTTAAAAATAAAAAAGAAAGGACAACACCCTTCCATAGCTCAACTGCTTCATATTCAAAATCTTCAGGAAGTATCTGCCAAGTAAAATATGTGCTAAAGACAGGGGGAAGGAAGATCTGAGCCCTTCATCTTGCAGTAGGGTAAATTATTTCTAAGACTTCTCCTTTCCCCAAGAACATACAGTACAGCGGTGGTGTTTTCACACAACAAAATCAGGAGGCAATTATGATGGAGGTAGATGTTCACAGCTCAGCAATGACCTAATCTAACAAACACATGTACTAAGAGAACAACAAAGCTGGGCATGGTACTTCATACCTGTAATCTTAGCACTTGGAAGCCTAAGGTAGGAGGATCACCATGAGTTCAGAGGTATCCTAGATTACATAGAGAAGCCTGACTTTATTTTTATTTTTATTTTTTTGAGACAGGGTCTTGCTTTGAAGTTCAGGCTGGCCCTGAGCTCACTCTGTAGCCCAGGCAAGCCTCGAACTCAGCAATCCTCCTGCCTCTACCTGCTGAGTGCTGGGATTACAGGTGTGAGCCACCACGCCCGGCAGAAGCCTGATTTTAACAATAACAAAGGCACAACTCAAACAACAACAAAATAAATTGAAATAAAAAATAAAAAGGTCAATGGATATTGATACACAGGTGTCATTCCTTGTGTTATAGAAACAAGTATTCATTTGAACTAGAAGACATTTGATCTTTTTTCTGACAGTCACTAAGCAGACACAGGCCTCATTACTCTTGGAGATTTGAAAAGTGTCTAGAAAAAGTAATAGCCAAAAGATTATTCTTTTTCATCATATATTTGAAGCCTAATGTATATAGCTCCCTCATCCTCTGCTTTGACATGACAGCTTGCTGCCTTTTATCTCTTTTTAACAGTTCCCTGGTGGAGTTCTTTTATCAAAATTAGATGAAATATTCCACAAATCATACTTATTTTTCTAATTTAGGATTGTCTTTTTATATAGAGTTGGAGAATTATAAAACATTAGTGATTACCTAAGGTCTTCATTTTCCAAATGAGGAAACTAAGACCCGAAGAATGCTGTGGCCAGCCCAAGGTCAATTTGATTTTTAATCTCCAGCCTCACTTATCTGCATGTCACATTCTTTTTCCTTGCTTGGTCAGCTTTCTGCCATTACTTCTGTGAACAGTTTTTGAATGTCGTTTGCATTATCTCCTGTTTCTTCATTGACTCTAGTCTTATGGTATTCTTCTTTGAATAATCTAGTAGTTGCTGGATTGATTTCTCATGGTCCCTTGCTATTTTTAAGAAATCTTTCCTTTTCTGGTCTCTAACTGCAATCACACCTTCTGTTTCTGATATTCTGTCCTCACACTGACCCATTCTATTACCTAAGTTATCAATGGAGTTTTAAATCTGGAAATCTGTTTAACAAATTCCATTACTTATACTGGGATTCCATCATGTTCCTGAGTTCTTTGTTAGAGTTATTAATCATATCTTTCACTATAGACACTATCTCTGCTATATGAGAAATTCTTTCTTTTTTTTTTCTTTTTGAGACAGGGTCTCACTTTGTACTCCAAGCTGGCTCTGAGCTCACTATGGTGCCCAGGCAAGCCTCGAACTCAGCAATCCTCCTGTCTCTGCCTCCCGAGTGCTGGGATTACAGGCATGAGCCACCACGCTCGGCACTGTGGTATGTGGTTTTGATTGCTGGTGGGTGTGAGTCTCCACATCCAGCATTCTACGTGGTTACCAGGGATTGAACTCAGGACCTTGCGCTTGCAAGGCAGGCACTGGAACCACTGAGCTAACCCTCCAGCCCTGAGAAATTATTTCTGATTCCATTTTTTTCTCAGATCTTCTTTTGTTGCCAGTTCAGGGGTTCCAGGTGCTTAAGTTCCAGGCTGTTCCATCTCATGCTCCCTAAATTTCCCTTTGGTCATGTGGAATTCTGGATTTGAGTCTTACTTAAATTTCTTCTCTTTTCTATTTTTTTCTTGTTGTTCATGTTTTTGGTTTAATTCCTGGCTTGTTGCCTATAAAATGCTTCTTGCAAGTATCTTTCTTGGTAGTATTTAGAACCCTTAGGGAATGGCTGCTTCCTGGTCATCCTCCTGGGCCTTGGACCTATAAATGCTCTGGAGCATTCTCAGTTCTAGAACACTAGGAGAGATACTTGAGAATAATCTCATTTCCTTAGCCAAAGTAATACAGTCACTATCAACAATTGCATCAAACAGAGAGAATGACAAACTGTGGCAGCCATTATTCTGATACTTTTAATTTCATGAACTAGACCCATGGCCACATACCAAAATTAATGACTAATCAGAAATATGTTTATCATATATAATCTCTTTGATATATCTGTGTCATCTTCTGGGAGACTTAGAAGAGACTTAGAAGAAGTTGGAGGAGATAGAAAGATAAAAGGAGAGGGAAAGAATAGAAATAGAGCCAGAGGACTCAGGAATATAAAAAAAGAAACTTGTGGGGAAACTTGTGAAGACTGGAAGAAAAATGGATGGAAGAAACAGATACAAAACAGAGCAAACTAACAGCAGCAGGGCAACTAGAAACTGTGTTCACCCTCCAGTAAGAGTAAGAACAATCGAGAGAAAAAGAAAAAAGAGGGCCAGAGGATTAGTTCAGTGGTTCCGGCACCTGCCTCGCAAACGCAAGGTCCTGAGTTCAATCCCCGAAAACCACATACAATGCTGGGCATGGAAACTCACGCCCACTAACAATCAATACCACGTACCACAGTGCCAGGCGTGGTGGCTCATGCCTGTAATCCCAGCACTCGGGAGGCAGAGGCAGGAGGATTGCTGAGTTTGCGGCTTGCCTAGACTACATAGTGAGCTCAGAGCCAGCCCTAACTACAAAGTGAGACCCTGTCTCAAAAAAAAAAAAGAAAAAATTAAAAAGAAAAAATGTTGGACAATAGCAGGGACAAGAAGGAGAGCAATGGAGAAGAAAAGAAAAAAAAAGAAATAGAAAAAGGAGATCAAAACAAAACAACAACAACCTAAAAAGGGGGTACCTTTCAAAGCGTGTCTCTTTGTCACCAGTAGACAATGCAGGCAACAGCCTGCAAATCCAAGTCAGATAATCTCAGCAAGCTTGCTGAAGTCTACTGAAATTCAAAGTGGTTTCTAGTGAAAAGACTGGAATCTAGGATCCATATCTCCTGCAGATTTGAACTCTCTGTAGTTCTACTGCAGGTTTGAGCCACCCTTCAGCTGCAGCAGTCTAATAGGAGGTTCCAGTAGGAGATGCCGATCCCACCTACTCACCAACTGCTATAGTCAGCTGGTTCTCACTATGGTGTCTCTCTTAACTCTCCTCTGGCTTTCAACTTTCTATTGAGGTTGAGATCAAGCAGCAGTTTTCCCTATGTCTTTTGCCCAACTCTCCCCTCTGTGATCCTACCAACACAGCTCCCTCAACTGCTATACTATTTTTTGGGTGTGTCCATGGTTCCAATGAGGAGGAGTCTATGCCTTTCCTGTTGTCAGCCCAGGCCCTTTGTTCCCCTTTTCTGGTCATAGGGTAGAATGGGTGTCTCCATCCCTTTTTAGTCAAGGCCCTGGGTGGACCTGGGAGCAGAGTTTGGCCGGACCTGTTCTCTACTTCACAGCATAAAATCCCTCAATCTGTTGACCTGTTGTCAGCAGTCCACCATGGCTGTTTCTCTTTCCTTCTTTCTCTCAGGGTAGCAAAATGGCAAAGGAAAAAAAAAAGTGGGGGTGGGACAGGGCAGCAACTCTTCCTCATTGGTGGGCCTGACCAGCTGCAGTTCACTTTGGGTGAACAGAGTGTTTTGTTTTCTTTTGTTGAGAAAGGGTCTCGCTTTGTAGTTTAGGCTGGCCCTGAGCTCACTATGTAGCCCAGGTAAATCCTGAACTCAGTACTCTGCCTGCTTCTGCCTTCCAGGTGCTGGGATTACAGGCGTGAGCCACCATACCCGGCTTTGTGGTATGTGGTATGCGGTGCTGATTGCTAGGTGGGTGTGAGTCAGGTGTGAGTCATCGCACCTGGTATTGTTGTATGTGGTTACTGGGGAGCAACTCTGGTCCTTGCGTTTGCTAGGCAGGCGCTGGAACCACTGAGCTAAATCTCCAGCCCCAGAGTTGTTTTTTTTTTTTTTTTTTTAAATTTAAATTCCCTCAGTCGGCTGAGCAGCTGCCCACAGTCCCTGTCCACCTTTTCTAGGAAGCATTTCCTTTCCCTCTCTGGGCCACAGAAGAGCCCTGGAGGTATGTTGAGCCTTTCGGCTATGCAAATTAAGGTTCATGCTTCTGCCCAAAATAGTGACTACGCTGCAGCTGCCATTCACTCTGGAAGAACCGGGATTCTACTCTTTGACTCAAATCCCCTCAGTCTGCTGACCAGCTGCCAGCTGTCCCAGTCTGTCTGGCCTGGGCGGCTTTTCCTTTCCCTTTCTCTGGGCCACTGTGAGGCCCTGGAGCTATGCAGCGCCTTCACCCTATGGAAGTTCAGGTCTGCACCTCAACCCAAAATGGCGACTGCTTCCCGGCTGCCGCTCACTTTGAGAGAACCGGGTTTTTACTCTTCAGCTTAAAATCCCTCAGCCTGCTGACTAGCTGCCAGCAGTGCCAGTCCGCTTGGTCTGGGCGGCTTTTCCCTTCTTTCTCTCTGGGCGCTGTGAGGCCCTGGAGACAGGCAGCGCCTTTAGGCTACGTGGGTTTGCGCCTCAATCCAAAACGGCGACTGCGACCTGGTCGCCCGTGGCGGGGGCTGCACTTACCAATTTTCTTTTTCTCCAGAGTGGGCCTTCAGTGGAGCTGCTGTCTGGCAGTTTCGTCGCTGCCTGTCATTGTGTAGGGCTCTCCAGTTTCAGTCTGGAACTCTGTTTCTCAGTAAGAAGCTGAGTCGTCTTCTCAGGTCCTGGATTTGCCACCCCGATGGGGGTACAGTTTGCTCCGAGGGACTGTTGCGTGTAATCAAACCGGTTCCTCTGAAACAGCGGCCCTGTCTTCTTCTTCTCCTCCGACTCTTCCCCAGTGTTCTCGTAGGCCCTCTGCACAGTCTTTTTTTTTTTTTTTTTGGCAGGAGCACTTCAGTTTGCTGAGTTCCAGTATCAGGCACTCTGTCCTGGAAGAGCTGTCCCGGGAGCACTCACTGTTCTGCCATGTTCCTCCTTGTGAGTCCAATGTCAATCTGATGAGACCAGACTCAGGTTACTGTTTTCACCTCTCTGATTTTTTCATTGTAGCACATAGTTGATAAAACAATTTTTTCCGGATTTTAATTTTCTTATGGTTTACAGAATGATTCAGATCTTTCAGTAAAATATGTTTCCAAATTTCAGAGATTATAAACCTGGGTCGGCTTCTCTCCATTTTTTCTGCATCCCAGCATTGTTTATCTGTAGTTTCTACTTCATTCCGTTCTTGCCAGTGTGCACTTGTTCACAGCAGAGGCGGCATTATGCTCTGTACATTCTTTTCGTTTGCCCTCTTCTACGCCTTTGATCTGGTGCAGTGTATCACCAAATAGGATTGTAGCAGGAGGCTGGGGCACAGCAATGTGGCTAGTGCAGTTAGGTCCGATCTCCCAGTTGAGGAACTAATTAGCCATGGGCCCAGAACAGCAGGACCAGAGCCTGACACGGGATCAAGCTGAGCGCTGCACCTGGTACCAATCTTCTGATAGCAGAACAGGCAGAACTTGGCACCTGTTATTAATTGTCCAGTATGAGCTCTGGTGGGACGACCTGGAGCAACTATCAAAGAAGTCAGGAAAGGACCGCAGTGACTGACTTTGGGGCCCCTGCCTTCTTGTTCCTGCAGTGGTCCATTCTGCTTGCAGGATGTGTCTTCTCTCTCTTCTTCAAAGCACCCCTTTCTCCCTTTTTCTTTTTCTTATTTCTGTCCCAGAATAAACTAATCTTTCACATCTACCAGTTGCCCTGACCAATTCGTTGATCTGGGCAAATAAGAACCTGGAAAACTGCTGGTCCCAACTCCATCCAATAACAGCACTGCAATAAAGTATGACTAGAAACTTGTAAGTTGATTGGTTTCACTTGCATCCACCATTTTTACTTTATTTCAGCTTTCGCCTCAAGCTTCGTGCTGCAAACATGCCCTCTCTAACAACCTACTTAGGCTAAAGCCATATGTTCACCTTTTTTCTATTCTGTTTCTGACCCACAAATTTGACTCACAAGTATCTTAGGCTTAGTTACCTTTGTCAGTTTTGATAATTCTATTATTAAGCATATAAAGAGAATGTCTGTTTCAGACACTTATTGCTCCATTACAAACCACAAAACCTAATGATGATGACACAACCTTATTATTTCTCATGAATCTTTGGCTGGATGGTCTTGCTGCTCAGGGCTGCGTTTGGCTAAACTTAGTGAAGTTTGTTTAAACATCCGGAGTTAGTTGACAGACTGGTGAAGGATGGGTTGGTCTAACAAAGACAGCCGGAGTTTTGTCACGTGGTGTGGGCCTTCCCGCAGGCTACCCAGGCTTGTTCTCATGGTGGTGGCCAAGTTCAAACGGAGCAGCAGTGGAAAATTCAGAGGTTCTCTTTGTAATGGCAAGATAAGCAAGGGACGGATCCACACCCGGACTCACAGCAATAATTAAAAGTAGGAAGTTTATTTACATGCGTGGACCCCACTCCCTAATGTAGAATTGAGGCTACAGAGGGCTTGTATAGAGGAAGGTTTTAACTGGAATTTAATTAGGTATGGGGTGCAAGAAGGCTGAACACCAGAGGGCAGCTACAGCTGCATGCTTATCTTTCCACAGGACAGCTACACTCTTATCTTTGAAGAACAAAACAGTTTTACAACTCATCATGAGGTTTGCTTATTTCGGGGAGCCTACCACAAGCATGGGTACAGAAACAGAACTTGCAAGTAGGTCACGGGTACAGAAACAGAAGTCACAGGCAGAAGGTCACATTCTATCCCCAAGACTGCTTGCTCAGGCAGGGGGTTGGTGAAACGTGGAGTAGCTCTGATTTTTTTAGGTCTCACACTTTTCAAGCCTCTGTCTGTATCAGGTTGCCACTGTTGGCAGAGAGCAAGGTACAAGACTGGCCCAGAGGTGGTAATATGTTTAGATTCAGAAGGTGTGAAAATTGGGATATACAGGGCTATAAATCCAATACAATATCCAAACTAAGGTAATTTAAACACCAAACCAGGGGAGGAGGGTGTAGCCCAGTGGTAGAGTGCTTGCCTAGCATGTGCTTGCCAAGCCCTGGGTTTAATCCCCAGCATATCAAACAAAACCAAACCAAACAAGAACAAAAAATGAACAAAAGGGGCCGGAGGGTTAGCTCAG
>PVIC010023032.1:0-27250 GCA_004025085.1 Thryonomys swinderianus | reverse complement strand
GTGAGCCACCACGCCCGGTTTATTGAGGATTTTTGCCTCAATGTTCATTAGAGAGATTGGCCTGTAGTTTTCTTTTTTTGGTGGGATCTTTCCCTGCCTTTGGAATCAAGGTGATGGTTGCTTCAAGGAATGATTTGGGGAGTACTGCTTCCTTTTCAATTTCATTAAAAAGTTTGAGAAGTGCTGGTATTAACTCTTCCTGGTGTTTGAGTTTCAGTTTGCCCTATTTCCCTTTTCTCTGAATTTCCCTGTGGTGGTGATCTTTGTGTCCGATTTTTTGTATATTTTCTCATTTCTACTCTTTTGTTGTTACTAATGCTGTTGTTCCGCCTGTCTCTGCCTCCCGAGTGCTGGGATTACAGGCGTGAGCCACCACGCCCGGCTGGGTCTCTTTCTTTTATTATTTGTGGCCCTTTGGATGTGGCACCTTTCTGAGGTGTCCTCCTTGAATCTGTAATGACCCTTCAGAGTTCTCAGTTCTAAACATCATGGGAGGAATTTGAGCAGAATAATCACATCATCCTTGTTACCATAATACAATCAGTGCCAATATCAACATTTCACACAGTAAATAAATTGAAAAGTTTTGTTAATTTCAATTCTGAAGACTTTGAGCTCATGAGTTACCTCTATGTCCATATGCCAAAATTTAGAATTAATCAGCAATGTGTATACAACATGTAGAGCATAAATGTACCCCCAGACCCCTTTGGGGATAAAAGGTCACTGGGGATCAGGGAGGTAGGGAGACAGGAGGAGAGTTTAATAGGGTTAGCAGATTTATGAAGATCACCTAGACTCGAGTACCTCACATATGCCAGCGGGTAATAGAGGATAAAAGGACGTATATAAAACAGTACCAACTGTATGCTGTAAGATCAATGGAGACTTTGCACACCTTCTATAATAGTACAGGAGAAGAAATAGGGCAGCTTAGAGTCTTTTACTTCTGGGTATTGCTTCTGACAGGAAGATAGAAGAGGGTGTAGGGACAAGAGGTGAATAGAGGGAATCTAGGAATAGATGGCAAAATAGAAGCTAGATTTCCTTTTTTTTTTTTTTATTAATCTTGCCTGGTCTCTCGATGCCACTCCGGTGTGGAGGGACACAGGAAATGGCTCCGGCTCCTCTCCGGCCTAGGTCCTCACAACTCAACTCCAGGGTGTGGTGGGGACCGGCCGGCAGGCCTCAATCCTCTGCTGTGGGAATGGTACCCTGGGGTACCCAAGTCTCTGGGATGGAGCAGGGCCAGTTGGCATACCTCAGTCCTCTATCCCATTATATTAAAAAACCCCATATCTTCCTTATCCAGTCTTCAGTTAATGGGCATTTGGGTTCTTTTCCTAGATTTAGATATTACAAAATGTATGGCTATAAACAAGAGTGTGCCTGTATCACTATGGTATGAAGCTTTTTAACTCTTTTGGGAAGATACCCAGAGGGGAGTAGCCTGGTCAGATGGGGCCTGTATTCCTAGTTTTTTGAGGAATCTCCACACTGATTTCCACAGTGCACCAGTCTGCCCTCCCACTGACAGTGGAGAAGGGTTCCTTTCTTCCTGCAGCCTCGCCAGCATTTGTTGTTGGTTGATTTCTTCTTTTGGGTTTTTTAAAAAAAATTTTATTGGTAAATTTTATATACAGCTCACAATCACACTCACCATTGGGGAATTTTTACCAGTATATGACAAACGTTAATTCTCATTTCTTGGTTGATTTCTTGATAGCAGCCGTTCTTTCTGGCACGAGACAGAATCTCAGTGTTTAAATTTGCATCTTTCGTATGACCAGTGATGTTGAACATTTCTTCATACATTGCTTGCCACTTCTATTCTTTTTTTTTTTCTTTTTTGAGACAGGGTTTCGCTTTGTAGTCCAGGCTATATATCGAGCTCAATATATAGCCCAGACAAGCCTCAAACTCCACCATCCTCCTGCCTCTGCCTCCTGAGTGCTGGGATTAAAGGCGTGAGCCACCACGCCCAGCAATTCTTTTTTTTTTTTTTTTTTTTTTGAGACAGGGTCAGGCTTTGTAGTTCAGGCTGGCCCTGAGCTCACTACGTAGCCCAGGCAAGCCTCAAACTCAACAAACCTCCTGAGTGCTGGGATTACAGGCATGAGCCACCACGCTGAGCATTATGGTATATGGTACTGATTGCTAGTTGTGGTATTGTTGTATGTGGTTACCAGGGATCGAACCAGGGGTTTTGCGCTTGGTAGGCAGGTGCCAGAACCACTGAGCTAAATATCTGGCCCACCATTTCTGTTCTTCACTTGAGAAATGTATTCATTTCAGATCCCCATTTTTGGGCTGGGTCTTTAAACTTGATCAAAATTTCAATTTAAAATTGATCCTATTGAAGCTAATTTCTTTTGAGAAAGGCTTCCTTCATTTATTCATATATTTCCTTTTCCTGGGATTTTTTTTTTCAGTACTGGGAATTGAACTTGGGCACTTGTATGTCCAAGGTGCAGTACCACTTGAGCTAAATCCCAAGCTCCTCCCTGTGTTTTTAAGTATATATATATATATTTTTTAATTGAATTCTTTATTGGTACATTTTATATATATCTTACAATCACACATAACATTGGGGAATTTGTACCAATGTATGACACAAGTTAATTCTCATTTTTACCCGTATCCCTACCCAACTCCTATATACATGCTCTTTCAGAATCATATTTATTCCTTCCCCTCATTACATTCCCACACCAAATTTCCTTTGGAAATTTCCCATTCTACAAAAACTGTCATTTACATCTACAAGTGCTCATATCAAAGAGAAGATCTGGTATTTGCCTATTTGTGATCTATTTATTTCACTTATTAGTATGTCCTCCAGGTGTATCCATTTGCACATAAATGAATCAATCTTGTCATTCTTTATGGCAGAATAATACTCCATTTTATTAAAAAAACCACATCTTCTTTATCCAGTCTCCAGTTGATGGGCATTTGGGTGTTTCCAAGATTGAGCTGTCATAAATTGAGCTGCTGTGAACAAGGGTGTACATCTGTCTTTCTCCCTGTGTTTTTAAAGAAGGAATAATACTGTTATCTCTTTGTGGTTGTCTTTGGCAATCAATACTCTTTCCTTATAAAAGTGTCTTTTTAATATAGCAAAGTAGTACATGATATAAAATTTACCATTTAACCAGTTCAGTGGCATTTTAAGTACATTCATATTATTGTACAACTGTCACTACTAACCATCTCCAGGACTTTTCTATCATCCCAAACTATACACATTCAATAATAACTCCACACCTTCCCATTGACTGTTATTTGCAAAGGAGTTGAGTAACTGTGTCAAGCTTTGGCTTCTTTCTGTGAAGGAGCACATAATTGATTTAGTGATATGAGGAAGAATAGTATTTACTGCTATAATGGCACATGCAGAACCTTCTGACAAAGGTGTGTAATTTGTAAAATAGCTGAGTGGGCAAATTTCTGATTTTCAGTTGCCCTAGGCACTTCAGTGCACTTCTGGTAATGATTTTCCATGGGCTGTAGTTATACTGATAGAAATCACATCTGTGCATAAAAAGGAAGCTTAATTACACCTAACTAAATACCTAATATGAGTTTTACATTCTTCACATATATTTTCTGTTTTATCAAAGATGAGACACTCAGTGCTAACTGATCTCAGAAAAATAGTGTAGGGTCAGAGCATGAGAGTCTTACTGTATGAATTGTCTTTTTTTTTTTTTTAAACAAAGAAGATACCATTTTGCCTTTTCCTCTCCACTTTGAATTGTTTTCACTACATGGGGACTCCATGGACTCCTCTGGTCCCTGCTGTGACACCTTGGTCGGGCTTATTGAGGGTTTCAGATCCTGTCGGCAGCAGAGCAAAATTAACTGATTGCTACTGAGAACGACATCTCTTTACGTCCTTACCTCATTTGTACTGATCCCAATCACTTGAGCTCAAAATAAAAGTGGTCTCCAAAAAAGAGGTGGTCTCTAGTTCTGTGCCACATTCTGCATATGCCTTACTTTATTTAACTGTACAATTCTGTGAGATGGGAATCCCATTTGTAAGGTAGGAATGCAAAAGAACAGAGAGATTGTGTAATTTTCCCAAAGTGCCTACTTACCTGATGACGGGCTGGAAATTCAGAACCAGGCAGTATAGAGCCCTCATTCCTAGACTCTCTTCACATGAGCTCCTGGTCCTTCAGGCTTGATGGCAAGGTACCCTTAGAAGAATATCAAGGTTAAAACAAAGTGTCCCCTCCAAACCCATAGTGCCTTCAAACATTCCCTGTTCCTCCATGGCTGAGGTAAGTGGCCTGTCTCGGAGGTCAGGCATAGGATCTAGAGGTAGGGCTGTCAGCTAGAGGAGGAAAGCATAAAGTCAAAGATAACCTGCCAGCCACCCCTTATTATCTTATTAAGGAGAGGAGAGGGGAGGAAGAGACACCTTAAACACATTCCCAAAGGAGTTTGTTCATTCTCTGCACCCTTCCAATCTGGTTTGGAGACCCTTTGCCTATGTCCCAGAAGTGCTGTGTTCTTCTTAGAACTTCTCTGTCTTGAAGGAACCTCCTTCTCCAGAATTTAACTCTTGGGATTTGCTTGAACCTTTCCACACTCCCGCTAGACACCTTGTCCTGAGTATGTCCTGTTCCAGCAGGTTATGAGGATAATGGGCCTGTATGATGGAGGGAATGTATAGCTCTTTCTGCTCTGCAGCTCCAAAATTCTCTCCTTTATCATCATTTCATTTCTTTTCTTTTTCTTTTTTCTTTTTGGTGGTACCAGGGATTGAACTCATGACCTCTATCATCATTTCTGAAAGGAGTTTTCAGGCAGACTGTCAAGTAGAAAGTTGTTTCTGAACACGGAGGAGTATTGATGTATTCTGCCAGAAATTGAAGTGCGTCAGCTACTGTATCATAGGGGTTGGTCATGGTGACCTAGGAGCTTTCAGAGGGACCTCAGAGTTCATTTTGGGCCCCCAGTCTCTAGCCTTCTCCCTGCTCTATAAAGGCCAGAAACATTCTCTTGGCTTTTGCTCATGGTTTGCAGCGAACAGACTGCAATCACCCATGCACAACTCAAAGTGAGCAGAGGTAGCATTACTGGGGATGTTCCTTACGCCCAAGGAATGTTTGCAGAGCATTCATGATGTCGGCAAGCTAAATTTAACTTTCAGGAACAAGTACTTTCCACCTCTAGATGGCACATTTTTTAAAACAAATTTTTTTTCCTGATACGGGAGGTCAAACTTAGGACCTTGAATATGGTAGCAGTTGCATCACAGGAAAGATAGGATATGGGTGTTTTGTTTTATATTGTTTTATTTTGTTTTTTGAGGCAGAATGTTGCTTTGTAGTTCAGGCTGGCCCTGAGCTCACTCTGTAGCCCAGGCAAGCATCAAACTCAGGAATCCTCCTGCTTCTGCCTCCCAAGTGCTGGGATTACAGGCGTGAGCCACCACATCTGGCATTGTGGTATATGGTACTGACTGCTGGTGGGTATGAGTCACCACACCTGTATGTAGTTAACAGGGATCAAACCAGGGACCTTGCACTTGCTAGGCAGGCACTGGAACCACTGAACTAAATCTCTGATCCCAATAGGATATGTTTTAAACTTAAAGGATATCATGCAAATAAAAATATAGAAGACTCGATTTAGGGTAGGGCTCTTTGAGATACCAGTTGAGGCCATGATCATGATACTGTCACTCCCCCCACACTCTTGCCTCCTCTCTCTGGCCCTTTTCGGTGTCACTGTTAAGGTCACACGCGCAGTTCCTTAGCCTGCTATGAGAATGCTGCCCCATTTGGTCAGGTTACTTGGAAGCTATCATCCAGATCAGCTGCCAACCCAAAAGTGACCAGCACTGGTTTGTTTTAATTTTCTGTTTTTAAATTATAGCCACTTGGAGCCAGTGACTATTTGGAACTGTCAAGGAATTTTGATACAATATTTTTACGGAACATTCCACAATTTACACTGGCAAAGAGAACTCAAGCTCGAAGATTCATAACTCTCATTGATAATTTTTATAATTTCAAGGTAAGAACATAATATATTTTTTCAAAGTTACATATTTTGATCTTTGGAGCCAGTCCTGTCTCCACTACTTATTTCACCTCTCTGTGCCTCAGTTTCCCTGTCTACATGCTGGAGAGTGATAGTATTTGCTTCAGAGGATTGTATACACTACCAAGCCTGACCCATGTCAGGTCTTAACACAACATTTATTCCAACCTTTAGCTACTTTTAGCAGGAGCAGCAGTTAGTAATGTAGTTGAACTGTCACCATAAGGCCCTCTGCTGTGTCGATTCTGTCACTGTCAGATGATGCACAGTGCAATGCCTGGCTCACTCAGTGCTTAGTAAACATATGTTGTCTGAATAATGGTGAGACAGAGAATAAAGGAGCCTATGACCTAAAAACCCCAGTACCTAGCAGGATACCATCTTACTGTTTGCGTTTGTCTCCTCCATGTGTTTTAGCACCAGTTGCCAGAGCCATTGTCTGTGAAGGGCAATGTCACCCTGTGGCTGGGCAGGGGCCCCAGGGCCAGGCTGTGCATCCTGAAGACTGGATTAGTCTCTGTGAGGATCACTCACGTTCTCTGTAAGGAGAAGAGTGTGAGGATGACATGAGTATGTAAAGCACTGAGAATGTTAGTGACATATAGGGAGCTCTCTGTAAGGTAATCCAGTATTGAGAGTATGTAAATATATGTCAACAGTAAGGACATGCATACAATTTTGAATAAGAGTTAAACGTTATTTCAGGTAAGGAACAAAGAAAGGGAATGTAACTAGAACTTTTTCAGTTAAGTTCTAGTCTCCTGTGAGTCTGACAGCACAAATAATAAATAGGCAGAAATGAGACTGAGAGAAGAAGCTGAGCTTAGGCCTGATCCATGCTACTTTGGGCAGCAAAGACAACAGCCCTGAGCTTGCTACACCTTTTTTTCAGTACTTCCGGAGTCAGCAATGTTACAGGTCACTCAGAGCAGTAGTATCGGTATCTCAGGAGTAATACATGTAACAGGTCAGTCAGAGGGCAGCATGTTCTTACATCCTAGAACAATAAGATTTGCATAGAGGAAGGCCCCAGTGTGGTCCTGTCCTGGGGCATCACAGCACCTGGGACCATTGGGGTCTTTGTTGTTCCCAGAAGAGAAGATAAAGAGTCAAGTCCTCATATAATGCTGGGTGTGGTGGCTCACGCCTGTAATCCCAGCCCTCGGGAGGCAGAGACAGGAGGATTGCTGAGTTCGCAGCGGCTTGCCTGGGCACCATAGTGAGCTCAGGGCCAGCCTGAACTACAAAGCGAGACCCTGTCTCCAAAAAGCAAAAAAAAAAAAAAAAAAAAAAGAGTCAAGTCCTCAAGTCTGCATATGTCATAGCTGATCTTTAGGCAGGAAAGCTCAGACCAGTCAGAGTCCCAGTTGCCCAATTAATTTTCCCAAACAGGATTGCTTCCAGCAACTTTACATTAGACACGTTGTTTTCCTTCCCATTTGCTACACAGAACTAGAGCAGAAAGGCTAAAATTGAAGGGCTCGAGTATGGAAGAGGCACATACCAGGCTGCTGCCAAGGAGGGTGAATGTTTCATTTTCTCATTCATCAACAACCTTCCATCATGCCAAGCCCACTGCCAAGCAAGAGAAATGCAGTGGTAAGTGAGAGCAGACACAGGGCCTCTCTACATGGAGCTTGTGGCCTGAAGCCAAAAACACATGAGTTCCACATCCTCTGAGGTCAAGTTCAGTCACCACTGCTGGATGACTTCTTGGACAGAGGAGTGCGGTCCTGGGAGAATCTAGGGGCCAAGCACAGGGAAAGTCTCCTGGGCACTACCTGCATCTGAACCGCGGTGACACTTCAGACCTGTATTCCAGAGTCCACCTCATCCTCACTGAAGCCCAAGAGTACCAGGCTTGTGCCCTGGAACCTGCATGTTCACGTGCTCCTCGGGTACTTCTTTCAGATGCTCAGAAGTACAAGGATGGAACAGGGCACACAGGTGAAAGAGTCACCAGTATGGGGAGCCTCCACCACAGGCCCAGGCCAGGGTAGGCCAAGCAGGACAGGCAGCAACTGCAGGCTCTGCTGAGGTGGTCCAGCAGTGGCCAGAGTCTGCTGCTCGTTCCCAGGGGCCACACACATGTGGTTAGGGAGCAAGCGGAAGCCACCGTGGCAGGCTGCTCTCCACTGTGACTTCTTCAGGCCAGTCAGAGGGGCTCCGGAACACAGGGGTGACCGAGGAGGCAGCGCTGTGCTGACAGGACAAAGGCTTCAGGAGGAGAAAGGTGGAGTAAGTGGCTAGTTCTTGGATTAGAGGATCAACATTCTCACTCTTACACATTTCAGCTGGATAAACCTTAAAGCCTATGGCCCACCCTCACCCTAATCCTACCTCTCTCCCACTTTTCTACTTCTAATATAATATGAAGGAAGAAGATTTGTCTGTCAATATGATAGAAGTTCCAAGCTGCTCTCCTGACATTTAATATAACTAAATGATACACTTAGAGATTGTACTCCTTTTGGAATTAGCCCAAATTATCTTATTTCAGAAATTGAGAGCATTAAACAGACATTATTCTAGAACATTTTCACAGAAATTTGTGAAATAATAGCATTTCTATCTAATAAAAAGTTCATTTGTGATTGAAAGAATTTATTAGAGGAGGCAGAATACCATTTGGATATGAAAAAGCTAGTTCCAAATGTTGAAGTGTTATTTTGAAGTATTGATATGTTTATGATTTTAAAAGGAAAACTGTGAATCTGTAAAATAAATTGAGATTTTTAAACATTAAAGGCGTATGTTTTATAGTTAAACTAGCAGACATATAATGTAAAAAAAAAACCTTAAAAGCAAGATATAATCATATATGCTGCTCACATATTTGCTTACGTAGTGACTGGATGTAAATGCTAAAGTTGGTCCCGAAGAACATCCTGGCAGGATGCTGGTTTCAAGCTTGGGTAGAGGACTAACGTGCTAAGCCGAGCTGTCAGCCGCACAGTGTGGTGGGGCCCCACCTCCTCGCAGTGCCTCTGGGCGCAGCTCTGATACACAGAGAGCAGCTCCAAATGGCCAGGTGCATATGTCAGTCACCAACAGTGTAGTTGCCGTAGTCCACTGGGGCTACTACAATAAAATGCCACCATCTGGGATTTATAAATAGTAGAAACTTATTTCTTCCAGGTCTGGGGGCAGAGTCCAAGATCGAGGCTCAAGCAAATCGCTACAGCGTTCTCACAATTCACTCACCTCTTGAAGGCCCCACCTCGTAATGCTGTTGTGGTTTGGGGACCAGGTTCCAACATGAATTTTGGAGGGGAATCGAGTGTTCGAACCATAGCAGTAATGGAAAGAACACTGGACCAAGAACAGGAAAATTTGAGCAGATGTGACAAGCCAAGACCCCTGCGGACTGCAAGTCTGCCGATTAACTCCTGCTCCTTACTTCACAGTACTTAACTACTGCTCCATACTTATGATATTAAGCTGTGGGAAAAGATTTGAAAAGTACCAGGCAGTTTTAAAATGTTACTTAACTATAAACTAGTAGAAAAATAGTTTTAAAAGCAAAGATTCAAGCTCATGTGACAGATTCTTTTTCTCTGTGAGATTTTGTTAGCCTTCACTTGTGAGATGGAAAGAGTAATGCCATTTATGCATTTTCCTGGTTTCAGGTGCGTGTAATTTGCTCTGCCTTGACTCCTCTATCAAGCTTATTTTTGCATCAACATCATGACAGTGAGTTGGAGGAAAGCAGAAAACTGATGGATGCTTTGGGGCTGAGCCAGGTAGGCGGTATTAACATAATCTCTTTTTATTATAAAGCAGCTTAATTGGTTTGGTTTGATCTACATGACTATATTTTGAAGAAGAAATGCAGTGTATAGTTAACTGTTGATTTGCTGCTTTCTTCTAAAGCTGTGGAGCAAACTTATCACTCACAATATCACTAAATTTAGAGAATTGCATCCACAGAGTAAAAGACCATTTGCTATCGTGTAGATCACTACATATCTGCATATGGCAAAAATGTCCAGAGAGGTGGCCGAAGGCCCACAGCACATGGCTCGGTAACAGTGGGCAGTAGCTGGGCACCAGGGCACTGTGCTCCAGGGTCGATCTGCTCCTTGTCTGACACCTTCTCCATCAGACCTGGATTACAGTGCGTGGTACAGTATCCAAGAGTGTGATCTGGCTAGTCCAGGGCCAGGTGTGCTCCAGCTTAGGATGAAAGGCATGTTTCCTTTCCAGCCTTCACTGAGCAAACACTCATGAGCACTGTTGACGCCTGCCTCTGGGGACTGTTTAGGGAATAAACTGGTGCTGGCCCAGCTCTTTTGGAGCTTGGAGTCTAGTTCACCTCAGGCCAACCAGAAGTGACTCTATATTCCTTTCTGTAAGAATATTATCAGGCACAGTTCTCAACGGTTGACAGTTGACATAGTAGTCAAAATGCAGAACTATCAACACACACCCCAAGGATAAGGACACCACACCCCCCAGATGAAAGTCCACTGGAGGGAGATCTGTTTGTCGCAGAGCAGAAATTATACATTCTCAGAAGTGTGGGAGATGAAGCTGATGTTTCTTTATGATGTGAACTGTCAAAATATGATTACTTAAAGCTCTATATCTTAGGCCCAAGGGTGGAGTTCAGTGGCACTGTGCCTGCCTCACAAGCACAAGGTCCTGACTTTAAAAAAAGAAGTAATAAACCTCTGTATCTTAGTCTGTCCAGGCTGCTCTAGGAAAATACCATAGAGTGGGAGGCTTATGTGCAAGAGAAATTTCTTTCTCAGAACTCTGATATCTGGGAAGCTCAAGATCAAGGTGCCAGATTTGGTGTCTGGTGAAGGCCTGTTCTCTGTTCCTTATGCTGCTCTTTTTTTTTAATGTAAGCCACATGTGGCAGAAGGGGGTGTCTCTGGACCTCCTTTACAAGGGGAATAATTCTGTTCTTGAAGGATCCACCTTCAAGACCTAGTGAGTTCCAAAGGCACCACCTCTAATCCCATCATATACCACCATGTACAGAAAATTTTATACTCTAAATAGATAAACCTAAAGTATTTTTTAGAAGTGTGTCCTTAGATATCTAAATCTCCATTTGGTGTGGTTGAAATTGGTGCTGGATTTGTGTTTGTTTGCTTGCTTGTTTTTGTAACCAGGATGCAGCAGAAGGACTCTCCATCTTCACTGGAGAAGAGGAAATCTTTGCATTTCAGCGCACCATCTCCCGACTCACAGAAATGCAGACCGAACAGTACTGGAACGAAGGGGACAGAAGCAAGAAGTAACTGTCTCACCCACATGAGTAAAACTAGACAGATGATTAATGCGAGGAGAACTGTATCATGAGACTTGAAGGAGTCACTTCCCCATCATCAATTATGCACTTTGTCCTCTGGATCATTCTAATCAAAAATTGTTGTCTAAGATAATAGTGGATTAGTCAGTTAAAGATTTCTTATAATTTTTATAAATCTGTTTTGCCTATTTATTTGGCCTTATTTCTGCACAGCAAAATTTAAAAGTCATCCCTCCTGAAATGATTGTGAAGTTGGACATCTGAGCTTTGCGTTAGACCACCTGATGACCCTCGAGCATACTGCGCACAGGAAATGCAAGATGCCTGTGCTTGGCTACATGGCTTGGCACCTTAGATGTGTGTTCTTTTGTTTGTTTGTTTTGAGTTAGGGTCTCGCTTTATAGTTCAGGCTGGCCCTGAGCTCACTCTGTAGCCCAGGCAAGCCTCAAACTCAGCGATCCTGCATCTGCCTCCCTAGTGCTGGAATTATAGGCATGAGCCAACATGCCCGGCTGTTATTTTATATTTTTATTCAAAACAAAGAAAACTTTCTAATCTTATTATAAACTGAAGGTAGTAGCACATGAGAATATTGACTGATATATATGATTTTTTTCTGTTTTGGGCTATGGATTATATCATGGTTCCCTTAGGCTAGTAAAAGTCTGTTTTTAACCTGAGGTCCAGGTCGGCAGGCAGGACCTGATCTCATGCAGTCACAGAATTGCCTGTGTTAGTGAAGGAGTATGACACCAGCAAGGTAGGCACAGGTGTCAAATGTTAACTGATAGGCAGATCTGCATGCAGACGTGGATTCCCAACAGCCAGTGCGAGAGAGGTGCCAGGAAGAGGACCAGGGACTGGAGGCGGTGGAGTTGCAGATTTGCCAAGAGGAGAGCAGATGTCCACGATGCCTGCACATTGAGATCGTTAGAACCCAGCCCACAGCAGGTTTCTGCCCTGGGTTCATAGTACTGTTCTGACTGCAGGATGCCACTCCCCGCCCCACTGTGGATTCTGCAGGGAGAGAGGCCTAACAGATAACAGAAAGGAACATTTAACACATCTTTAAATAAAGTCACATCTATCCCTCATTGAGATCATTTCTTTGTTCTTTAAGTAAAACTGATTTTTGTATTATACTAAGTCAATGCTGACTTTTGTATTATAACTAGAAAGGATATCTGAGGGGCTAAGAGAATCTTAAAATCTCTCCTCAGAAAACAAAAAGTAAAACATGAAATCCACAAACATGGGGAAAATCAAAGATGAGGCAGTAGGCACAGCTGAGTCAGTTCAGACAGCGACTGCAACTGACAAGGTGAGTGTACTCTATTATCTAACAGTCCTTTAGTCGCTTTGGGATCTTTACCAATTTAAGTCAAGCAGATAGATGGTCCCAAGCATAAAGAAAAGTTTAAATCAGGGTTTCTGAAATTCTGTGTGGTTTCAAAATATTTTTACAGAAGTAAAATACAAGAAATTCCAAAGAGATTTAAGTAAAAGAGAGGATGGGAAATAACCACTCTGTGTCAGATTTAACACTTAATCTTTATATTATTTCAGTTTTTTGTTTTTGTTTTTGTTTTTTTTTTTTTGCTTTTTGGAGACAGGGTCTCGCTTTGTAGTTCAGGCTGGCCCTGAGCTCACTGTAGTGCCCAGGCAAGCCGCCGCGAACTCAGCAATCCTCCTGTCTCTGCCTCCCGAGTGCTGGGAGTGTTGGGATGACAGGCGTGAGCCACCACGCCCGGCACTGTGGTATGTGGTGTTGATTGTTGGTGGGCGTGTCTCCAGACCCAGCATTATATGTGGTTACCGGGGATCAAACTCAGATCCTTGCGCTTATGAGGCAGGCGCCGGAACCACTGAGCTAACCCTCCGGCCCATTATTTCAGTTTTTAAAAAGCAGTCCTAGGGCTGAAGATGTAGCTCAGTGGTTGAAGCACCTGCCTAGGAAGTGGAAGGTCCTTGGTTTGATCCCTGGCACATACAACAATACTGGACGTGGTGACTCACACTCACCAGCAATCAATACCACATACCACAATGCGGGGTGTAGTGGCTCACACCTGTAATCCCAGCCCTTGAGAGGCAAAGGCAGGAGGATTGCTGAGTTCCAAGCTTGCCTGGGCTACATAGTGAGCTCAGGGCCAGCCTGATCTACAAAGCGAGACCCTGTCTCAAAAAAAATAAAAAAGCAATCTTAGGAAGTAACTGTAACACCCTTTATTATGGGTAAGGAAATGGAGGCACAATTTATAGTATAAAAATTTATAGGTATTATACTGCCTCCTACTCTCTAAAAAGGAGATGTTTAGAATGTTTTTGAAAAAAAAATAGTGAAGATGCATTTACAACAGAACCATTGCCTTGAACTCAAACATATCTTTAAATCTTAGCTATTTCCTTTATTTGGAGTGTGGAAGATTGAATTTAGGGCCTCAGGTATATTAGGCAAGCACTCCTCCATTAAGCCACATGCTCCTTCCAGAACCTTAGCTTTATGTTTTTCATGTACCTTTTTAATAAAAAGATACCAAATGGATCCTGAATAGATAGGCAGACAGAGAGACAGAAAAAGGATTGGCCCCTGAGTGTTTGGGTGTTTGTAGAATATTAACCACTCAAGTTCTATTGTAAAGTTTATTTGAGGTCAGGTATTTAGGAAATTAATTTTTCATAGATATAATGACTGTTAGTTAAGGCCCTGGTTAAATGTGCAGGAACCATATAGCTGCCCTATAATTTGGCTGCTAAGAAACTTAAGTGTCTTTTAAAGTACTATTTCTGTGCCGTAAAACAGTGCAGGTCCCACACACATAAGTGGAATGTGTACCCATTGCTGTCCTCCTCTTTCCCCGCCCCCCACCCACCAGGCTCTTCCCCCACCACCCTGGGCCTGACAAGGTTGGCCACAGTGGAAGAGGCTGCTGAGTGTGAGTGGGTGTGTCGGGGAGCGGCTCCGAGGCTTTCCCTGGGCTTGGCCTAGGTGTCAGGTGGCACTCTCTCCTCTCACAGAGTCTGTTTCATAAACCGGCATGCCAGAAAAATGAGCCTTAATAATTAGCCATTACCAAGAAATAATACAGTAGCGCTTCTAAAAGGAATTAGGGTGTACAGTCATCACCATCTTCCAGAGAAGCTGAGGCACAGAAGATGGATAGAACAGAATGGTTTAAGGTATGCATTGGAATCAGTGAATCATAAACACACCACTAAACAAGGCTGGGGGTGTAGCTCAATGGCTACACACCTGCCTGGCAAGAACCAGGTCCTAAGTTCGAGCCCTGGTACCAGAAAAAAGTAAAACCAAAAACACCATCAAATTTTCCATTTCATTCCTGTACCCTGTAAATAGCATTTATAGTCCATGGAGCCTAAAGTTACATTATCAGCCTCTTTGTTCAGTGACAGGAATCTGCAACATCTTACAAATTAGCTTGGCTAGATCCACTGACCCCGTAAGACAATGCAGCTGTTTCTCTGGAAATGAGTGTATAGCTCTTTATTAACGCAGAATTAAGATTAGTTTTCCCCTTTAGCATCCAGCAGATCATTTTCAGGAACAGAAAATGAAAAACAATACAAATCTCTCCTCCTTTTAGATGCCTAATGATTCTGTCCAAGATCTTCCTAGAAACCTCCTACCTGTTAGCTCAGGTGGGTCAGCGGTTCAGCCAGACATGTCCACCCCTTTACCTTTTGTCCAGAACTCTAGGACATCTGTCTGACCTCTTGCCTACTTAGACCGTGTTCCAGAGATCGTGTGGAGAAATTTTCTGTCTCAGGACTATATTTCTCTGGTCCCTGGTAGTAAGATGATCATGATCTCTGTGTCATAGTAGAAAGAGATCACAACCTGGAATTAGAACATTATTTTGGTAAATGTTACATTGTGACTGAGTGAGATAATGCCGTGAATCTTAGTTTTCTCATCTTTTAACTGGGAATAATAATGTATTTTTCATAGGATAATTCTGAGGGTACATGGTTAAAAGCACTCTGCAAATGGTAAAGCATTAAAAGAGTACTAGAAGTTTTCCCTACCAGGTCAGCAATCAATGCCTGCTGTCTGCTTCGAGGAATGCAAAACTAAAGACTCATCCCAGCCCAGCGGTGTCTGGCAGAAAGAAAAAGATATACAGTAAATGGCTGTACATCAACTGGACAAGATTCTGGAATAATGAGATGCTGAAGGTCATTAAACTCAAATGCATTCTTTCAGGGTTGCTTAACACAGAAAATGGATGTTTAGTTTGGTGAACATAGATTTCTAAGAAAGTGGGCGCCATCTTGTGGTCAATGCGATGAGCTGACAGAAAAAAACCTAAGATTGGTAGAGAGGGCTGGATGGAGATCAGGTCCCATTTCCGGAGACCAGGGAGACTCCGGACAGAGGTGGGGCCCGGTGTCAGCGCTCACTGATGCTCCCATGGGGCTCTAGGGTCAGCAGGGGTGGCCAGTCAGAATGCCTGGTTCTCCTGACTCGGGCCCCTGATTCATTGACTAAAGTTTTTAACGCTGCTCACTGTTGCTGTGATGCTTGTGGGTCCTGTCACCCAGGTCACCAGCCCATTAAGCCATCGGAAGGTGTTCTGTGTGTCTGCCCATCTCCTTCCTAGAGACCTCAGCTCCTCTTCTGTCTTTCCTACCCTACTTAACAACAACCACACAGCACGGTTGCCCCTCCCTGTTTACCGTGTCCTTGCTTCTGTGCTTTCCTTCGCCCACAGTGACGTCCTGAGAGGGGAGGTGCTGTCTACTGTAAGAGAAAGCAAGTCCCCAGGACCGTAAGCGGTTCACCCAAGGGAGCACAGCCAGGAAACACAGGCCTTCTAGACTGGATCCTGTGCCCTTGGCGCTCCCTGCACAGTAGCAGTAATAGCCCGTGTGCGGACTCCTGGAGAGCCTTCAAGACCGGAACGGGAAAGATGGGGCAGAGGCCATGACAAACGTGTCATTCTTCACAGCGTTTTCTGTGATGGCAAAGAACTGGAATCACTATGATTAGCAAAACTTTGAAGTCCTGATCTCTGAAGTAATTTTGGAAGAGGAGGGTTTCTACCACCAGTCTTTTTGTTTGATGAGAAAACAGAGCATCAGAGAGATGGACTAACTGGAGGCCCCTGCGGTGGGATCCCTGCTGCAGTCAGCAAGTTTACATATGGCAGTGTGGACAAAGCTCAAGTCCTCTTGGGGGAAATGCAGAGCCAATGCCATGAAATGTAAATTTAGAAGCCCACATGTAAAACAACTCTCTTTTTCCCTAAATAAATGGAAGATGGATTGGAGCAAAACAGCAAACACACCAATCTCAGTGTCTGTGTGAGGAAGCAAGTGAGAAGAGGCACAGTGGGTGAGAAAGGAAAAGCAAACAAGGCTGTGTAGAGACAAGTGACTTCTCTGGGTCATAAACTCAGGATTATTGGGCAACATAGTTTAATGTACCAGAGGCCCCTAAAGGGAAAAGAATGGAATGGCTGTATTACCAACAGCAACATACAGTTTTAACACAATTCCTATGAAAATACCTACATTACTCTTCACAGAACTGGAAAAATAATCCTAGAACTTATACGGAAACAGAAAAGACTCAGCAAGGCAATCCTAAGCAAAAAGCAAAGCAAAAGACATCACAATTCTAGATTTCAGGTCACAAGCACACCAGGAAACTATGGTAACAGAAATAGTACGGTGTCCACATATAGTAGACGTGTAGACCCATAAAACAGAAGATACAGAAACAACTCTATACACTTTCCACCATCTGATTTTTTGACAAAGGGGCCAAAAACATGCTGGGGGAAGGATAACTCTTTAACAAATGGTGCTGGGAAAACTAGTTATCCATGGGCAGAAGAAGGAAACTGGACCTATATTTTTCACCCTGACCTAAAGTCAAATCAAAATGGATAAAAGCCTAGATATAAAAACAAAAACATTCAAACTGCTGGAAGATAACATAGGGAAGCACTTGAAGCCATAGGCAAGAATTTACTGAACATAATTCCAACAGCTCAAGAAGTACCAAGAATTGGCAAATGGGATTATGTTAAATTAAAAACCACCTACAGTTGGGGATTTATCTTTGCAGTTCTAGCATCTGCCTTGCAAGCGCAAGATCCCAAATTTGATCCCTGGTACCACATACCAGAGTGCCGGGTGTGGTGGCTCACACCCCTAATCCTAGCATTTGGGAGGCAGAGATAGGAAGATTACTGTGAGTTCAAGGCTAGCCTGGCTACATACTAAGTTTAGAGCCAGCCTGAACTACAAAGCAAGATCCTTGTTGTTTATTTGTTTGTCTTAAACAAACAAGCAAACAAACAAAAAACCTACAGAACAAAGGAAACAACAGAGTGAAGAAACAATATATAGAAAGGGGAAAAAATTGCCAGCTACTTTTCTAATGGAGGATTATTATCCAGAATATGTAAAGAACCCCAAAAAAATTAACCTCCAGAAAACAAATGACCCAATTCAAAAATGAGCAAATAGGGCCGGAGATTTAGCTCAGTGGTTCCGGTGCCTGCCTCACAAGTGCAAGGTCATGAGTTCGATCCCAGTAACTACATACAATGCTGGGCATGGTGACTCATGCCCACCAGCCAACAATACCATATACCACAGTGCCAGGTGTGGTGGCTCACGCCTGTCACCCCAGCACTCGGAAGGCAGAGACAGGCAGATTGCTGAGTTCGAGGCTTGCCTGGGCTACACAGTGAGCTCAGAGCCAGCCTGAACTACAAAGCGAGACCCTGTCTCAAAAAAAAAAAAATGCAAATAAACTGAATAGACATTTCTCAAAAGAATTACAAATGGGCCATAAGTACATTAAAATGCTTATTATTTTTATTCACTGTGGAAATGCAAATCAAAACAATTCTGTGCCAAGTACAGTGGCACATGCCTCTAATCCCAGCACTCAAGAGGCAGAGGCAGGAGGATTGCCACAAGTTTGAGGCCAGCGTGAACTAAATAGTGAATTCAAGACCAGCCTAGACTATACAGTGAGATACAGTCTCAAAAAACTAACCATTTTTTAAAATAATAAAAATATACACCCAACTTTGAGATTCCAACTTAACCCATCAGAATGGCTATCATCAAGAACACAAAGACAACAAATACTGGTGAGGGTGTGACAGGAGGGGAGCAACCCTTCTACGTTGTTGGTGGAAATGTAAACTAGTACAACCTCTATGAAAATCAAAAACACTAAAACTAGAAATTCCATTTGACCCAGCTATATCTTTCTGGGTATATCCCCCAAAGAGCTAAGACATTCTATCATAATGATACACACATTTATAATGGCACAGTTCACAATAGCTGAACTGTGGAAACAGCTGGATATCCATCAACCTAAAAGAATAAGGAAAATGCCATGTATGTGGGGTGGGGTGTTCACCATAAAGAGGGAGATCATCTATCTCGTTTGGGTGGACCTAGCCATTCAAATAGATGGATCTTGGACTGTAATGGTAATTGAAATAAGTTAGATACAAAGTTAAATATCACATGGTTTCTCTTATGAGAAACCCAAAATATAATAAAGGGTAAAATAAAAGAAAGATAGTAGGATCAGGGAGGCAGACTTTTTGGAGGTGAAGAAGAGGATCAGGAGATGAAGGGTGGGAGGGTAGGAGATAAAGCAATAGAAAAGACCAAGAGGAGACAGGTCCATATATATATTTCCTGCCCCAAAATGTTAACCAGTATTGCAAACATGCATTAGTTAACGAGGAAAGAAAAGTGAAAATACTAGAAACCAGCCCTTGAAGGAAAGCAACGGGCTGGGAGGAGGCTGTTAGAGCCTCGTGGGGTTCGCAGGCCCACTGAGGGGCAGCACGTGTGTCAAAGGAGTCAGTGACAGCCTTAGAGTCCAGCACCCCGGGGACCCGGGGCCGAACAGATCTCAGGGTTGGGGTGAGGGGAGGTAGAAGGTCCAGTGTGTGGGTGTCCAGGGTGCCGGTGAGGGCCTGGGTGTGAGAACACACTGAGCACACGAGAGCAGACAGCGCATCAGGGAAGAGGGCGCTGGCCCCAGCAAGTGCCCGGAGACAGTCAGGGCTTGAAGAAGGGGCGGGAGCTCTATGGCCGGGACCTCGCCCTGCGCTCTTGAAAGTCTGCGGACACCGCATAGCTTCTATGTGTGTGAAACGCAGACCGCCACGTTAGAAGTTAAAACTGAGATGCTGCCAAGTATGAATTTAACTCACTTAAAATAATAGCAATTGCGTTACATATCCCACAAACAGATAATGAAAAATGTTTTCCAAAACAAAAAAAATAGCATTTTCAATCTTTGCCAATATCTGGCTTAAGGGAACACAGGTAGATCGACCGCCTGCTGTGTGACACCTGCTGTGTGACACATCGCGCAGCCCCTGGGAAAGCCAGCTACGTCCTTGAGACAGAACCGGAGCAGGTGAGGCAAGTGGCTTAGGTCCTTAGACCATTCTGTGCTGCCGTCTCAGAACAACCGAGACAGGGTCATTTTTCAAGAACGGAGATTTAATTTCTTACCGCTGCAGAGACTGGGCAACTGGTGATCAAGGGCCAGGCGCCCGCGTCATCCCGCCGTGGAAGGAGGGCGGGCCGAAGGCTGTGCGGCCTGCGAGGGCCACACTTGCTTTAGCAGCAGCGCGTCTCCGGGGAACCTGGGCCGAGCGCGAGCAGCTCTGCGCGGTCAGGTCAGGGCGCCTGCGCGCGGACTCTGGGCCACCACACGTTCACGCCACAGAGACGGGGTAGAAGAGATGGCTTTGATCTCATGGAAGAGTGTCCCTCCGGGTCCCCGCACGCTTGGACAAGTGAAGCGTGTTGCCAGCAGCATCAGGAAGACGGCTGGTGTCAGCCACTGCGATGGGGAGAGGTCGTCAGGGGGACAGGAACGGGGCTGCGCTGGGTGAGGATCTGCTCCTGGACGCCTGCCTGTTGCCAGCCTGCTCCTCTCTCGCCACCTGACCTGCCTTTTAGCTCCTCCTCCTCGGATTGCGTCTGGCTCCTTCTCCTTTGCGTACTCCACACGATCTTTCTCGGATCCACGTAAAATGCTACTTATAAAAACCACAATCAATCTTAAACAAAGTACTTCCACACATAGCATCTTCACACTTTTCTTAATTTCCATAGTTGCAAACACCACCCGATGCCACTCCCCCCGCCCCCCATGATGAGTGCCTCTCCTGCACCTGCCTCTAGCTCCAAACTCCACTGCCTTTCACATCCCTCTTCTCATTCTTGGTCACAGTGAAAATACCCCAGCCTCCAGAGTGCTGGGATTACAGGCGTAAAGTACCACACCCAGCACTGTGCTATGTGGTATTGATTGCTGGTGGGCGTGAGTCACCGTGCCCAGCATTGTATGTGGTTATCAGGATCTAACTCAGGACCTTGTGCTTGCGAGGCAGGCGCCGGAACCACTGAGCTAAATCTCTGACCCTCACATTGCACTATTAAGATGGCTATGCTGAGAAGCATATTTTTTTTTTTTTTTTGCTTTTTGAGACAGGGTCTCGCTTTGTAGTTCAGGCTGGCCCTGAGCTCATTATGGTGCCCAGGCAAGCCGCCGCAAACTCAGCAATCCTCCTGTCTCTGCCTCCTGAGTGCGAGAAGCATAATTTTAAAATGTTGATGAACATGTGAACAAATTGGAATTGTCACACATTCACACACATATACCTTGATAGTTATGTGTTGCTGGTAAAAATATAAAATGGTGTAAATTTTGAAAATAGTTTGGAAGTTTCTCAAAATGTTGAGTCATACAGTCATTTTATAATCTAGCAATTCTACTCCTAGAAACCTAAGAGAAATAAAAATACACGTTTCCACAAAACCATGTACATTAATGTTCACAGATAATATTGGCCATATTAATCAAAAAATGACACAAACTCAAATGTTCAACTGATGAATGGATTAAACCTAATGTGACCTATCCGTGCAACAGAATATTACTCAATAATTTAAAGATGGAAGTACAGTTTGCTGCAATATGGATAAATCTTTTTTTTTTCTTTCAGTTTTTTAAGACAGGGTCTCACTGTAGTTCAGGCTGGTTCTGAACTCACTATGTAGCCCAGGCAAGCCTCGAACTCACAGCAGTCCTCCTGACTCTGCCTCTCAAGTGCTGGGATTATGGGCAAAACCCACCACACCTGGTGTTGTTTTGTGTTGTACCAGGGATCAAACTTGCTACCTCTGCACTTGCCAGGCAGATGCTGGAACCACTGAGCTAAGTCCTCAGCCCAATATGGATAAATCTTGAAAACATGGCAAGTGAAAAAGCTAGACATGGAAGTCGTCAGTCATATGGTTACATGTACGTAATATGCACAGAATAAACAAATGTACAGAGATGGAAAGCAGTGAGGCGGGAGATCAGGACGTGGCAGGCGTGAGCTGTCAGTCACAGCCAGGACACAGGCACAGAACCGCTTCCCAGTTACCTGTTGCCAGGAGAATGCTGTCTGCAGTCCGTGCAGCACGAGGTCCAGCGGGTTTCTGAGGGGGCTGCGTAGATCCGACATCAGAATGGAGACAGAGAGGACGCAGCCCTTTAGCTGATGGCTACTTTGGGCCTTTGAGCAGCCTGCCCCGCACTCGGAAGACGCGCTTCTTTTATTACTTTAATTGCTCACACCTACTCTGCAGTAGTGGTTTTTTTCTTCCCACTTTAACCTTTGATAAGCTGCCTTCCGAATCAATTGCCCAATTGTTTGAACAGAACAAGAGCTTGGAAGGGACCCTGAGTTCCCACGAACAGTAGGATCTGTGGGTACAAGTGGAAATGAGGAGCAGTTGCTAATGTGAAATGGATTTCTTTTAGTGTAATTAAAAAATCGAAAACGAGAGTGTGTGATGGTTGAACAACTCTGAATATATTGAAAACCATTGTGTGCTGTAAATGGTTAGATGTTATGGTATATGTATTATCTCAATGAAGGAGTTAAAAAGTACACAGATACTAGCATTCACTCATTATCATTTTCTTTCTCTTCTGTTACACCTGACATGGACTAGTGTATTAAGATCCAAGGATATTGGTGTTAATGACACAAACTCTCTGCTCACAATCTTTTGGGGACAATGCCCAGGCAGTGTTAACAGGGAAGCTTGCCAGGTATCCTGGGGCCATTTAGACACTCATGTCTGCCAGGAAGTGCAGTGAAGGGCAGCAGAAAGGCAAGGGGATGGGCCCGTGCTGAGGAGAAACGCACAATGACAAAACCATTCCTAGGCTTCAGGAGGTCAAATGAGTGTAGGGAATGTGAGAATACGTAAGAAGTGCCGAGAGAAATTACTAAGTGGTTTGGAAATTCAGAAGAAACAGATATAATGATCTGAGTGTTATTTTTCTGAACATTCAGAGAGAAATGAGATATAATTTGGTCGTCCCAGACTTAACAATTCCTCTTTAGAACCCCAAATTCAGAGTGCATAGTATAAAAACTGCTGTTATCAAAACGTGTCCCTCATTTGGCACTAATAGCCTATCATATTTTAAGGCAAACTCTGTAACATGCAGAATATTAAATTCAATTGCTAAAGAAGTATCAGTTGATTTCTGTTGATTAGAGTAACATAGTCTGTAGAATTAAAAATAATTGCTTATACTTTCACAGTACTGACATAATCAGATTTAACAGCACAAAAATAACCCTCCAACCATGATAGACCAGCATTGAGGCAAAATAGGCACCCACTGTATAATTAAGCTAGCCATCTGCCTCAGGACCATCGCTTTGAACCCCATAATCATACTGCGAGATGTAGGAAGAGAAGGAGCAGCAGCTATGGTGAGGCTGGGAGGGGACCCTTCAGGGGACTGGGAAGGAGAGGGGCAAAATATTGACACCAAGAACTGCTATTGTCACTCAAGTAGGAGGACCCAGGGAATCCTGACGCCAGTCACAGGAAGTGCCATCTTCTCTCTGGAACCAGCTCAAGAGGCCCAGGTAGTGTGAGCAGGAAATACAGTGAATGTTTAGGAAATTTATTATACTAAAAAAACCACGTTGTTGAGCCTCTGAAAAATGCTCTCCCTCTAAATACACTTACCCCACCATTCTTGAAACTTTCTAAAGTAATTCTGGAAGTTCTTTTTGTCATTCTGTTTGGTTGCACTGTTATAGCTGCCTTGATGTTCTAAATCAATTCAAAAGTTCACCTTTTGTCTTTGTTACTTTTCTTGTCACTGAGATAGGACACTGACTGACACCCACAAATTAAAGGAAGAAAAATTTATTTCAGATCACAGTTTGTAGAGTACTCAGCCCATAACTGTCTGTCTCCAAGGCAGGGTGGCACGGCAGAGAGACACAGCAGAGGAGAAATAGTTGATGGTGTAGTAGGCAGGAGGCAGTGCAGCAAGCAGCAGCCAGCCTGTCACTTTATATTCTATCCAGGCTACAAACCTATTGATTGGTGTCCTCCACACCCAGGATGGGGCTTTCATTATCCACACCCAGAACTACAGTAATCCCACTCAGTGGGCCAATTTAATACCGCACACCCTTTATCCCAGATCACATGCCTGAGATCCAATGAGCTCTAAAGAGCCCCACTTCTGAGCACATGAAGCTTTGGGGGAACATCTAGATACAAGCCATAACACATTTCATGGCCATTTTGACTTTGGGAAAGACCCAAAAATCACATCTTGCCATGGCGATCCAGTAGATGAGGACACATTGTAATGTTTTTACAGACCTACCTTTGTGCTGGATTGGACATGGCAGCAGCATTTGCTATGCCTTTGGTCACATCTCATAAAGGCATGAAGCAAGACTTCCAGAACTACTTCAAAAAGTGGTAAGAACAATGGAATAAGTATGCTTCAAATGAGGAGGAGCATATCTTTTACTGTAATGTATTTTTTAACTTAATCTTTTTCCACATATTTTGATTCTCTTTTATATTTGGTGCCGAACCAGCCCTGCAGCCTGTGGATGGTCTCAGACTATCTTGACACCTGGCTTGGGAAGAGCTTTCTCCTCCAAAGCTTTGCCCTGTCCCCAGTTCTGCCACTGCTATAAATGACGTGGGAAGCAGGTAGGGCACGTCTTTCTTTGAAACTGGCATGCATTTGCCTTCCTTTAAAAAGCTCTTTTCTTTTTCATTTACCCTCTTGTGAATCCTCATCTTATCACTTTCCCTCAGGTACATAGGAATATCTGTTAAAAACCAAAGGTATGGGGCTGGAGATTTAGCTCAGTGGTTCCGGTGCCTGCCTTGCAAGCACAAGGTCCTGAGTTCGATCCCCAGTAACCACATACAATGCTGGGCGTGGTTACTCACGCCCACCAGCAATCAATACCACATACTACAGTGCCAGGCGTGGTGGCTCATGCCTGTCATCCCAGCACTCGGGAGGCAGAGGCAGGAGGATTGCTGAGTTTGAGGCTTGCCTGGACTACATAGTGAGCTCAGGGCCAGCCTGAACTCCAAAGCGAGACCCTGTCTCAAAAAAAAAAAAAATCCAAGGTATGTATCTGGGACGTTGCAGGTGGCATCATTTACACCTCTGGAATTTAGTTTGTCCTGGAGAGAGGTGTGGCAGGCCTTTCTTCCTCTGTCTGTGCCTCCCCCTCATGGGTCCTTTTCCTTGATGATGTCTCCAAAGTCCAGCTCTTCCCCTCCTCTCCATCCTTTACCCCTTGATGCAAGAGTGCAAAACTGTGAACCAGTGAAACAAAGGCTTCTTTGCCAGTAAACCTGGCAGAGCTCCAGTCAGAATGACAAGAGCTGATCGTGGGCTCTGCCGTGTTTCTCTAGCAGCTCTTCCTTCCTTCCTCCTACGCTAGAGACTTCTCTTGTCTACACATCCCTTACTCCAGGCCATCAGGAAGTTCCAAGAGCAGCGTCTGGGCTTTATTCGTATGCAAGCTGCACCCGGCCAGGTCCTCCTGAGCACCTGCACGTGCCAGGGCGCACTGCTGACCAGACCTAGACGGCCCATCTGCCAGGGTCATGAGTTTTGGTCTCCCCGTGCTGGGTGTGTGGGGGTGATGAGAACAAGGTATAGCCCGTGCTCTTTAGAAGCCTAGAAATCCAAAACGATCAGAGTGAGGTGGTGTGGGCACGACTGGCACATTGTAGATACTGCACTAGCCCAGGGCGGTGGCCCCGAGGGAGAGGCACAACGCCAGCACACTTGGAAGTGACTAGGATGTAGGGAGAGAAGACAGGAAATTCTGTTGTTTCATTGCTTATCTTAAAAATTAGAAATGAATATTGCTTTATGCCTTGCAAGCCCTCCGGTGCCCACTACACCCCACCTGGTCCGCTGTCAGACAGCCCGGTCTGACACTTTTCAAGCCTAGGGGAAGGTGGCACCCGGCGCACTGAGGCCTGACAATGGCACCCTCCCTGTCCCCGACCAGGGAGGCTAGCTCACACCGGCCTTTGTCACCAACACAGTAACGTTACACAAATGGGGCCTTAAACCATAGAATCTTTACAGTATTTCACACATGAAATGATGAGGGCTAGAATTTTGGATTGCTCATAGCAAAATGCTTAAAAGATTTGTACTTAAAGGGGAATTTTGTACCTTTGTTTGACAAACGAACAGTAAAAAGAAAAAATTGTTCAAAATTTGCTGAGCTTTCCTGTAATAAACGATTCAGCAGAATGTCACTAACAAGTATTTTTGGGCTGGGGATTTGGCTCAGTGATGCTGCACCTGCCTAGCAAGCTCAAGGTCCTGAGTTTGATCCCCAATACCAGAAAAGAGAAAAGTATTTTAAATGTCTACCTTGTGTGGTTCTTAAAGATAAGTGTAAGAGATGCTACAACTCTGCTCTACAGAGACTTTTTCGAACAAGTCTGGGAAAACTGCATCTTAATGAGATGTTAAGTGATGTTAAGCATCATTTTTTTAAAAAGCCCACATCTGGGCCGGAGGGTTACCTCAGTGGTTCTGGCACCTCCCTCAAAAACGCAAGGTCCTGAGTTCGATCCCCGGTAACCACATACAATGCTGGGCATGGAGATTCACGCCCACCAGCCATCAATACCACATACCACAGTGCCGGGCGTGGTGGCTCACGCCTGTCATCCCAGCACTCAGGAGGCAAAGGCAGGAGGATTGCTGAGTTCGAGGCTTGCCTGGGCTACATAGTGAGCTCAGGGCGAGCCTGAACTCCAAAGCGAGACCCTGTCTCAAAAAAAAAAAAAAAAAAAAAAAAAAAAAAAAAAAAAAAAAAAAAAAAAAAAAAAAAAAAAAAAAAAAAAAAAAAAAAAAAAAAAAAAAAAAAAAAAAAAAAAAAAAAAAAAAAAAAAAAAAAGCCCACATCTGCACACAAAAGGACTAGGGAATGTCACAAACATCTCTGAACATATCACTTTAACAACTTGGATAAGAGGGGATGGGCCCTGAAAAGCATGAGCTACTGTAACTCACTCACTATGAAGAAGTAATCTGGATGGCCCCATGCGGGGGAAGGAATTTGGATTCATAACTAAAAACTTCCTGGAAAAGAAGTCTTCAGGCCTAGATGATTTCCCTGGAGAGTTCTACCAAATGTTTAAGGGTTAACACAATTTCTACTCAGTTTCAGAAATTAAAGGTGGAGGAAACTCTTCTCAGTTTATCTTATGAGGCTAGGGTTACTCTGATGTCAAAACTGGGCAAAAATAGTACAAAAAAGAAACAAAGATCAATATTCCTCATGAAAACAGACACAATATACTAGCAATATAATATGGCAATATGTAAAAGGAATTATATTACATGAACAAGACAGAATATTTTAATTGTTTCACTGTTTGAATAACAATTAGTATAAAAGAAGAAGGCAGAAAGAGGGGAAGCTTAGAAAGTTCTCAGCAAAACAAAACAAAAACCACTAGACACAGTGAAATAAATCTGTAGCTTACATTACAGTTAGGGAGGAAAAACCACACTTTCAC
>PVIC010023031.1:0-27236 GCA_004025085.1 Thryonomys swinderianus | reverse complement strand
CCAGTGGATGGTGAATTTTTTAGTGTAAATAAATTAGCATATATCTTAAAATAATTTTAAAAAATAGAAGAGATAACTTGGGGCAGTATTTGGGTTTCACCATAGTTCCTATTTGTCTATCTTCTATTTTGATCTACCTACATATGATGCTATGTTTACACTGTAATATGATGACTAATTCTTTTGCAAGGATATCTATATGAAGGAAAGATGGGTCACATGGAATTTCTATTTTTAGTCTTTTGAGAAATCTATATACTGATCTCTATAGTGGTTCTATTAGTTTACACACCCACCAACAACACAGTAGTTTTTCCCACTGCATTAGCATTTGTTATTATAAATTTTCTGATGATATCCATTTTTTCTGAGGTAAGATGGAATCTCAGCAATGTTTTAATTTGCATTTCTCTAGTAGGCAACAACATTGAGCATATATTTATTGGTCATTCGTACCTCTGAAAAGTGTATTCATTTTAGTTTGCTGGTCCCATTTGAATTTTAGGAGTGTTTTCTCTAGAACTTTTAGAAATGCTTTTAGTATTGTGACTGGGATTGCATTAACTCTGTAAGTTACTTTTGGAAATATATCTGTTTTGATTATATTCGTTCTGTCTATATAGAAATGGGATATCTTTCCATTTTCTGATGTCTTCCTCAATTTCGTTCTTTAGAATGATATGATTTTCATTGTAGAGATTTTTCATTTCTTATATAATTTTTCTTGATGGTATTGTGAATGGTACTGTTTTCCTGATTTCTTTCTCAATGGGTTCATTATTAGTGTATAGGAATGCTTTTCCAAAGGGTCTTGCTTTGTAGTTCAGGCTGGGCCTGAGCTCACTATGTAGCCCAGGCAAGCCTCAAACTCATAGCAATCCTTCTGCCTCTGCCTCCCGAGTGCCGGCATGACAGGCCTGAGCCACCAGAGCTGGCATTGTGGTGTGTGGTACTGATTGCTGGTGGGCGTGAGTCACCACGCCTGGTATTGTTGTATGTGGTTGCCAGGGATCAAGCCAGGAACCTGTGCTTGCTAGGCAGGTGCTGGAATCACTGAGCTAAATCTCCGGCCCAGAATGCTACTTATTTTTATGAGTTTATTTTGTATCCTGTTACATTGCTGAATTTGGTTATTAATTCTAGGACCCTTTTGGTGGATTTTTATCTTGTAGTGTAGAATCTTGTCATTTGTAAAGAAGATACTTTGAACTCATCCTCTCCCCTTTGTATCCCTTTTCTTTCTCCAGCCGGACTGCTCTGGCTAATGTTTTAAGGACTATGTCGAGCAGGTGGTAGGGGACATCCTTGCATTGTACCTGATTTTAGAAGGAAAGTTTTCAGTTTCTGTCCCATGTAATAAGATTTCATAGTATGTTGGTCCTCAGTGGTTTTCATCACATTGAGATAAGGTCTTTCTATTTTCTTCAGGTTTTTAATATATAACATTGATGGATGATGGATTTTTTTTTTTTTGAGACAGGGTCTCACTTTGTAGTTCAGCCTGGCCCTGAGCTCACTATGTAGCCCAGGCAAACCTCGAACTCAGCAATCCTCCTGTCTCTGCCTCCGAGTGCTGGGATGACAGGCGTGAGCCACCACGCCCGGCACTGTGGTATGTGGTTTTGATTGCTGGTGGGAGTGAGTCACCACACCCACCACTGTATGTGATTACTGAGGATTGAACTCAGGACCATTGCGCTTTCGAGGCAGGCACCGGAACCACGAGTTGAATATCCGGCCCCACGGTCTCATTTTGTAGTTTGGGTTGGCCCTGAGCTTACTATGTAGCCCAGGCAAGCCTTGAACTCAGAAATCCTCCTGCCTCTGCCTCCCAAGTGCTGAGATTATAGGCATGAGCCACCATGCCCGGCACTGTGGAATGTGGTACTGACTGCTGGTGGGCCTGAGTCACCACACCCAGTATTGTTGTATGTGGTTACTGGGGATCGAACCAGGGACCTTACACTGGAACCACTAAGCTAAATCTCCGGCCCGATGATGGAGTTTTGTCAAGGATTTTTTCTGCATCTGTTAAAATGATCAGGTCTTTCTGTTTAGGTGACGAATACATTTGTTGACTTGTGTATGCTGAACCATCCTTGCATCCCTGGGATGAAGCCTACCTGGTCATGGTGTATGGTCTTTTTGGTGATTTATTGTATTCTGTTTATCAGTATCCTGTTGAGGATTTTTTTTTTCATTTCTGTTCATTAGAGAGATTGGCCTATAGCTCTTTTTTTTTTTATTGGATCTTTGTGTGGTTTGGTATAACACTTTCTTCCAAGAATGACTTTAGGAGTATACCTTCTTCTCACTTTCATTAAAGAATTTGAGGATTACTGTTGCTAGATCTTCTCTGAAGTTTTTGGAATTCGTGAATCCATCAAGTACTGAGCTTTTCTTAATTGGTAGGTTTTAAAAAAATTACTTCATTTCATTGCTTGTTATTGGATTATTCAAGATTTTTAAGTCTTTTTAATTTAGTTTTGGTAATTCATATGTATATCTAGTAATCTCTCCATTTCTTTTTCATTCTCCACTTGTTTGGTATATAAACTTATGAAGTTGTTGCAAATAATTTTTGGGAATTTTCAGCAAGGCCCATTGCGAATTCACCATTTACATTTCTAGTTGCATTGATCTGTGTCTTTTCTTTCCTTATTTTGGTAAGATTGGCTAAGGACTTGTATGTTTTGTTTATTCCTTCAAATAATGAACTCTTTGATTCATCGTATTTTTTAAACTCACATTTTATTAGTTGCTGCTTTGATCTTTATAATTTCCTTTCTTATATAAGCTCTGAATTTGTTCTTGTTTTTCTAGGACCTTGAGATGCACCATTAAGTTCTTTATTAGGGCTCATTGTGTTTTATTGATGTGGGAATTCACAGCTATAAAATTCCCTTGTGGAACGCTTTCACTGTGTCCCATAAGCTCTGGTATGTCACACTGGCATTATCACTTTATTCTATGAACTGTCTCATTTCTTCATGTGACCTATTGATTAAAAGTGTGCTGCTTTATTTCCATATATTTATATAAGTTCCATGGTTTCTATTGATTTTGGTTTTATTGCACTATGATCTGATAATATGCATGGGGCAATTTCTATCCTTTTGCATTTACTTAAGCAGCATTGTTAGTCCGTGGCCTATTCTGGAGAAAGTATGCTTCACTGCTGAAAAAAATACGTATTCTGTCATCGTCTGGTAGGATACTCTGGTTATATCTGATAAGTTCATTTGTTTGAAGGCTTTTAACTCTGATATTTCTTTGTGGAGTTTTTGTTTAGTTGATGTGTCTATTGGTGATAGTGGGGTATTGAGGCTCCCACTATAATTGCATTGATGTTTATCTGATATTTTATGTTTAATAGTGTTTGTTATATGAAGCTGGGTACACCATGCTTTGATGCATACATGTTTATAATTGTTATCTCTTCTTGTTGAATAGTTCCATTGCCCATAAAAATGTAATATCCTTCTTAGTCTCTTTTGATCAGCTTTAGGTCAAAGTCCACTCTGAAAACAGAATAGCTATTCCCACTTGCTTTTGGGTTCTTGTTGCATGGAATATTGTTTTCCAACTTGGTCTATGAGTTTCCTTTTGTGTTAAATGTATTTCTTGTGTACAGCACACTGGTATTTTGTTTCTTGATCCATCCGCTCAATCTATTTCTTTTGCTTGGCACACTGCGTCCATTTACATTGATAATTGATACTTGTGTTGCTGCATTACTTTCCTGTTGCTGTTTTGCTTTTTTCCCTTCTACTTAATCGCTGTCCCTACCTGATGCTTTCATTCTGTTAGGTCTTTTGGCATTGTTAACTTCATTGTCTTTTTTAGGATGTCCTTGAGAAGTTTTTAGAGTGCTGGTCTGGTGGTCATGAATTTCTTTAGGATTTTTTAGGATTATGGAAATATCTTGTTTTCAAAATTCCTGTTTGTCTTTCTGGGAGAGGCATAAATGACTATAAAGCAAAAGAAATTTTAAAATATAAATGAAAAGGAAGAGTTAACAATGGATTTGTTCTCTAATCTAGAAATTAATAGAGATAAATTAACAAAATCATCTTACAGTCAAAGGTTTTGCTATTGATGAGAACACTCTCCGTAGAGATGGGAGAGCACAGAACCTACCATGATGGGGCCTGGGGCTCTTCCCAATCCTCTGTCTTGGACTGGATGTTCCCAGCTCAGTCAAGATCGTTGGGGGCTGTCCCTCCCCCACAGTCTTCGTGGCTAGACCCTGAGGTCGGTGTCCTTTCCTATGCAGGAAAGCATAGCTGCCGGGGCTCCAGAGCCTGGGTGTCAGGACAGCTGAGCGGTCTGCTTTCCCTCAGGTACAGCTTTCTGGCCGGGAATGGTTTGCTTCAGCTATTTCTCTTTCCAGGTGAGGAGTATCAGATGAACAGTTCAGGATGTGTTCTCTGATTACTGGGTTGTACCTTTCCAGGAAGTTAGTAAATAACATAATAGAAAGTGCACTGTCCTTGACCTACACAGCATCACTGGGGAATGCCAAGTTGTGTTTGAAACATTTCTCAGACAGGTGAACTTTTGACCTTTCCTTTGCAGAGTGAAATGTTTAAAGTGTTTTTATGAATTTTTCTTTTCTGGATGCTGCTGCATGCTTGTCTTCATTAGCAAAGGAAGAGAAGGGAAAGGTCAGGAATTCTCAGGAACCAGGACCACTGCAGTGGCCAGGCTCACAAAGCCTTCAGACACGTGTGGAGTAAAGCCAGTGTGCATGTGTGTGTACACACACGTGTGTTAGGGCAGTGTGCACTTCCCAATGCCTCCCTCACGGCCTGCAGTCAGTTTGTTGGTCTCCCAAGCCTGTTCTTCTGGGCATGTAGCTGCATTCCTTCTAAAACTCAGCGTCCCAGGCTGTGGAGGCACAGCCCCGAAGGTGGCCTGTCATGCTTGGCTTGGACCCTGCGGGAGCAAAGCCGCTCACAGTCACTACCAGGCATTTCTTAGTTCCGTCCCATAGGAGAGAGCTATCACTTTTTGATCAACAGGTCTAAAAATTTGAAATAAATAAAATTTGTAAAAGGTTCAGTTTAAAAAGTGAATGGTGAATAAAAGCTTCAATCTGCATTGATTTTTGGGCTTCTATGAACATACTATATAGTGCTGAGCTTGCTCCCTTTGCAGTATAGAATCAGGTGCACCAGGCCAATGTTCTCGAAGCCTCACAGAGAAGAGGCAAAGTTGGAAGCTTACCTTAGATCAGTGTTTACAGAAAGAATCTCCAGTCTAAGCCGGGTACTGAGATGCAGACATGCAATCCCAGCCAGCCCAGGCAGTTTAGACTCTACCCTGCCTCAAAAGAAAGGAGGAAAAAGGGCCAGAGACGGAGCTCAGTGTGAAGCCCTGGGTTCAGTGCCCAGTCATGTGTGTGTGTGTGTGTGTGTGTGTGTGTGTGTGTGTGAATCTCAAGTCTACACAGCAAGTCAGGCTGAAGAGAAGTCGCTTATTGCTTTACGCCTGTCAAGTTTATGAAGCCTTGAGGGGCTGAAGGACGCAGGCCCTCCGAGTGGGGCTCAGCTGAGGGCTCAGGCTCCTGACCTCAGCCCCCTGTGCTGTCCTGGGACAAAGTGGCTCCAGAGATGCCAAGTGCCTGGCACAGCCTGGGGCCGGGACTGTACTGGAGCACAGAGAGCTGCTGAAGTGACAGTGTGCCAAGGCTGGAGCTGCAGGGACGGGACAGAGGCCCCCGGGAGTCGGTGTGCCAGGCTGCAGACCTGCTTGGCGCCCAAGGGCACAGGGCGCTTGGAGGGAGGGAGGGCGGCCTTGCCAGACCACTGCTGTTACCTGCAGTGGATGAAGTCCGGGACGGGGTTGTGCTGGCTGAACGAGGCCGCGTCCAGGCTCATGCAGATCTCCACGTTGTCGCCGGCCATGATGCGCACAGCGGCCTTGTTCTCGTCCTCGAAGATCTGCCGTTGCAGGGAGGCACACAGGAGCAGCATGAAGTCGTCTGCGAGGAGAGCGGTGGTCAGTCTGCCCACGGGCTCCTCTGCAGCCCGTGCAGCCAGGGGCAGGGCCAGGACCCTCCACACCGGAGATAAGAAGGGCCTGTGTCCGTAGCCACAGAGCGCCTGGCCCCGGACCCCAAGGAGGGCCTGAGAGCAGCCCGTCAGGTGGGCATCTGTGGGCAGGGACAACGGCCATGGCTCCCCACCCGGGCCTGCTCTGTGGTTTGCTTCTCTGTTTCCACAGTTAGACCTGGCTGTGTCCAGGCCAGGCAGCCACTCTGGCCCACAGGCCTCGCCCTGCACTCTCACTGCCAGGGGGCGCATGCACACGTAGGTGCCACATTACAGGAGCACCAGGAGATTCCGGTGCTGATGTGTGAATGTGGGAAACTGGAACAGGGCAAGAGGCAGCCGTCGGGGCTGGGAACGCACTTGCGCAGGGAAGCCTCTCCACGCTCAGGCAGGAGGACGCCAGGCACAGACACGCAGCGGGCAGAGCAGGGAAGCTGTGCCCCACTTACAGACTAGGAACACGGGGTTGGGCCGCACGATGAAGTCCGGGAAGTACAGCCACTTGATGATATTGTCATTGAAGTCGGCCCCCTTGAGCCTCCACGGGTAATCTGCAGGGCACACGGTGGGTCAGGCTCTGGGGCCCCCTTCCGGCGGCCTGCAGGGCTGGGAGCAGGCAGCTCACCTCGGCAGGGTGCAGGGGGCACGCCAATGCACACCAGGTACTGCAGGGTAAGGATGCAGGCCAGGAAGCAGCAGTACTTGGGCCACACCTCGGCAATGGCTTTCCGCCGGCGGCGGGACAGGACGCCGATCAGCCAGCAGGCATGGATCATGGCGTAGAAGTCCATCCTCTGGCCGATGACGTTCACTGACAGTAGGAAACAGGTCTGTGTGAGGGTGACAAAGGCAAGAGAGTCGGGTTTACAGGGAAGGGGCGCAGTGTGAGGGGCCAGCCTGATGGCAGAAGAGGTGACCCCGACGCAGCCCTGCTGGCCCTGAGATTGCCGAGGAGACAAATGTTCAGATCACTTCCGGGGGACAATCGGAAAAACCGCTTGGAAAAGCGACAGAGCCACAGCCATGATGTCTTCCTGCAAATCCTCCTTCTCTGAAAGACAGGCACCATCACCGCCATGCAGGTTAGACTGTCCCTTCAGCTGCAGAATGCATGAAAAGGACGGTCAGTGACTTCTATTCTTACTGAGAAACCTGCAGGACCGCTGGTACCATGCATTTCCTGGGGTCCCTAGTAGGGCACACCTGCTGTGGGCAAGGGGTGCTCGATCTGGTCTTGAATGATGCCTAGTGGAGCTGGTGAACCAGCCCGCAGCTGGCCCTCTGTGGGCCCACAGGGACCATCCTCATGTCCCAGGTGGGCACTGAAATTTCCACACAGGAGAGCGGCAGGGCACATGGCAAGGAAACTCACCTCCAGGCCGAACTTGTAGAAGAAGTAGTTTATGAAATATTTGGCACAGTTAACCAGCCCGTCATCCAGGTGCAGCCTGGTGATGTCGTGGAAGATTGTCTTAGACACGGGAGCTGTCAGGTTGTTCCGGCCGCGGTAATACTCCTGGTGGCGGTAAATGGTGACTTCGAAGGCCAGGATGGCCAGCATCAGGAGGTTATTCTACATGTAAGAAACAAGGAAACACGCTGCACACACGCATACTTTGTGATTTGGTAACTTTACACAATCCCCGTAGTAAGTCACAGTATCTAACTGTGGATGTTGAAAAGGGCTTCCTAAAATCCCACTTGTAATCAGCATAATATGAAATTCTATGTCGCTTTCTCTGTTTTATCCTGGTGTTTTCCCCAGACACCTATTTGTTTACCCTCCTACCTGCTACTTTAGCAGGAAATATTCCCAAAGATATCTACCATGTGAAGAGAACTTAGAAATTAACCCCGAAGCTGGGACATTCAATATATTCAAAAATCCCAGGTGCTGAGCTCTCTAACGGCCGTGTCTGTGTGACACCCTCGGGGCGGCAGCAGCTGCCCACCAGAGCGGAGCGTGAAAGACCTGAAATATCTTGTTTTCATTTGCTTGTGACAGTGTATTGTTCAGGCTCTTTTTGCAAAGATATACTGGCTTTTGTTATATCGAACTGTAAAGTATGCCCTTTATTAAACATTACAGAGAAATGGAATTTGGACAGCAAAAGTCTTAGAACACTACGACTCTTTCTCAGAAATCATCACCACTGACCATTTGTTAAATTTTATCCAATATTTTTCTTTGTGTATACACAAGGTCAGACCGTGCACTGGCCTCTAAAATCACTTTAACTTTACAATGTATGTTGGGCATGATTCAATTCTGATGTGCCCTCTGACTTGCACTTGTGCTATGTGTGCTGTTCCAGAGTATCTGTCATATTTTACTTGGCTGGGCTCAGAGTGCGTGGCTTTCTCCACAGTGCAATACAATGCTGCTTCTAAAGCTCTCATTTCCACACCCAGGGGATCCCAGCAGCCACATGAGAGGGCCCTGGGCGTTCGAGGCCAGGGCCGCGCGCAGCCCCCAGGCCTGGCCCGGGCCTCACCCTCAGGTAGACGAGTAGGGGGGAAGACTTCCGCAGGCCCACCCACTCGGCGGGGTCGATGGGGGCGCTGTACAGCAGGGACTTGTTCAGCTCACTGTGAGGTATGTTGGTTTGGTTTTCATTTGGCTGAAAAGAGACAGTGAATAAAAATGGCGCCGCAGACGGAGAGGGTTCTCAAAGTTCTTCAGCCTCCCCTTAGCTTCCTCCGGGGCAGGGAGGGGGCCGGGCAAATCCGCAGGTCCACCGGAGGAGCTGCGTGAGGCAGGGACCAGACCCAGCCCGGCGGGTTCGGGCTCACCGGCCCCGGGCTCACCAAGGTGCAGTTAACGGAAAAGGTGCTGGGCTTGATGGTTTGGAGCTGGTACAGCATTTTGCAGACGATGATCACGCACGTCCAGACGGTGCAGACGCTGGAAGCCAGACGGCGGAGCTTGGCGTACGGCAGCGCGAAGGCCCAGGAGATCAGAAACACGTAGTTGAACAGAGACACCTGCGAAGCAGAAACGGAACGAAACACGTCGGGACCAGGACGTCAGGGCACAGGCCTGGCTTTCTCGTTGCGCCGGGGGACCCTGGCCTCCGCCGCGCGGATGGGACGCGCGGGCCGGCTGGGAGCGCACTCCGCAAGGCAAAGCGCTGCCCGCCGGCCCGGCCTGGTGGGAACAGGCCCAGAGCGAGGAGCCCAAGGGCGGGCGGGCGGCAGAAGGCACGAAGGAGCTGCAGCCCGAGCGGTCCGCCTCCCCGCCCCGGGAAGGGCGGCGGTGCCCCTGCGGTGGGGGCGGCGTGCGGCCGGAGGGGGGCGCTTGGAGAGCAGCGGGCGCCAGGCTGCGCGAGAGGCCGGGCGGGCGCGCTTCTCCGCCCTTTCTCGCCTTTACCTGTCTCCTTCCTTTCGCGCCCGTCCTTCTTCCTCTCCCCTCCTGCCCTTCCTTTTCCTTCCTTCCTCCCGTGCTTTCCTTTCTTCCGGAGAACGCCTCTTCGCTTTGCGGCCCGTTTCCCTCACTGAACTGTCTTCCTAGCTGGGTAGGGTGCCGGCTGCCCGAAGATCCCAGCACTGGGAGGCTGAGGCAGGAGCATTGCAAGTTTGAATCCTGCCTGGGGACTATGTTGAGGCAGAAAATAAGGAGTTCTGGGGCTGCTGCTCAGTGTAACGGACTCAGTCTCTGCACAGCAGGAAATTTCAGTGGTCTTTACGGGCCTGGCAGCCCTGGCAGCTCAACCCCTCAGGGGTCAGAGGTCACTGCAGGCCTCTGTGGCCGTTTTCTGGCAAATGCCTCTCTTGCTCTTTCTATTTCTCTTTCTTTTGATCCTCAACTCCCTTCAAGGTTAGGATGCTTGACTCTGCTCCTGGTCAGGAGACCCCAGGGTCGGCTCCTAGGTGACATCCTGCTGCGACTGTCACAGCGGAGCGGGCTCTTATCCGGTTCCCTCTTAGACCCGCGCGAGGCCGCTCAGGAGTCCCTGTGGACTGAGGAGGCTGTCACGGGGCACAGCGCCAGGGCCCCTGCTGAGGGCTGCATGCCGAATCATAATCGCCTGCATCTGCCTTGCCAGCCACAGCCAGTGATTCCCTGGTGGCTTCGGGAGCAACGATTCAGAGTTGCTCCCAATTCAAGCCCAGCCCAGGGAATTAGGACCGTGTGAGTCACTATCGCATGGAGCACTGCGGCCCTTCCTGACAGCTGGGCAGGAGCCCTGGTCCTGGGACCGGCGCGCTGTCAAGGGTTGGACCCGAAGTTGGGACTTGCGTGGAGCCCTTGGTCACATACACAGAAGGCGCCTGTCCCCGAGGAGCAAGCAGGGTGGGCTCCGACGCGCGAGCTGAGAACAAGTGGCTGGGCAGCGTCCCCGTCCCACCCGGCCGGGCGCAAGCGCTGTCCCCCGCGGGGCCGCCCTCGCTTGCCTCTTTCACAGACACCCATATGATGTAGGAGGAGACGATCTTGATGATGTGCAGCTCCAGCAGCCACCACGTGAAGACCTGCAGCCTGTGGAAGTACTCCAGGAAGCGCAGGAAGAGCACGGCGAGCCGGTCGGCCACCAGGTGCCACTTGTTCCGTAAATCTGCAAACAGAGCCGGCCCAGGAGCACAGGCTGTCTGTGCAGGTCTCACCGGAGTCGGGGCGAGCGGGGCCGGGGCCACAGAGCTCGGAGCAGGGAGGCCCGGGACTCAGGCCCCGCTGGTGACACTGGGTGGTCGGAGACGCGGGCACGATGCCACTAGGCCTGCCTTTGCTTCACTCAGTGCAGTGCTGGCAACCCTATGGCACACATCGCAACTGGCTGTTTGTGACATCAAGAACTCAGTCACTGTGTGTGTGTGTGTTTTAAAAATGTATGGGATTTAGCTCACTGGTTCTGGGGTCTGCCTCACAAACTCAAGGTCCTGAGTTCAATCCCTGGTAACCACATACAACAATCCCAGGCGTGGTGGCTCATGCCTATAATCCCACACTTGGGAGGCAGAGGTAGGAGGACTGTGCTGTGAGTTCGAGGCTTGCCTGGGCCACATAGTAAGCTCAGGGCCAGCCTGAACCACAAAGTGAGACCCTGTCTCAAACAAAACAAAACAAAAGAGAACAAAAAAACCAAACAGGTATGTGTTGTTTTTTCCTGAACTAAAACATCAGTATTCAGACTCACCTGCAGTGTCCGCACTTGGTAATACGTAAGTGGGTTCTGGGCGGCAGCCTGAGCACTGTCTCTGGAAGGTTACTGTCACCCCGGGTCAGCGTAAAGAATCCCAGCCTGTTTGTGCTCACGACGGAGCTGCTGCCCTTACTCTGCCCTCGTGCTGTCTTTCCCTGGCCTGTGCGGGGTCCCATTCCTGGGCCTGGGCCTGGGCCTGAAGCTAAGTAAGGTTCAAAGCTTGCAAAAGAGCTCAGGTGCAGACAGACCCATGCAGCAGCCGACAGGCCCCGAGTCCACAGGGAATGTGGTGTGGACAGTACTCCCGTGAGGGGTGGGGCGTCGCGAACACCGCATCCGTCGAGAGCCTGGGACCCACCTCTGGGCGGGCTAACAGCACTCCAGCCGGCCCGGGCGCCCTCCTGCAGCCCTGGGCACACGCAGGGCCTAGGTTCGGAGCGAGCGCCCCAGCCTTCCCTAGGCTCATCTGTGATGGCGGCAAGCAGGGAGAGGTTCGGGGCGCTGGCCTTGCGGAGGCACCTTTCCTTCCTGTGCTGTTACTCACTAAGCAGCCAGCAAAGAGCCAGAGGAAAGGAAGCAGGGAAACGGCTTTTGCGAGAGAAGGACCCGGCGATGTGTGGAGGGGCAGGGGCCGGGGCGGGAGCACAGAGGTGTGCGCCACGCAGGGCCGACCACCCGCCTCGGGTCTGAACAAGAGGGCGCCCTGCTCCTGTGGGGCGGGGCAGCCCGGCAGAGACAGACAGGGCGGCTTCGCAGTGCCGAGGCGCCCACAGCACCGGGACTGCGCAGGCCCAGCCGCCCTGCAGCCCTCACGCCTTCTCATAAAACGCCAGAGCAGCTCTAGGAAGAGCAGCAGGAAAGGGACTGAGGACGAGGCGGGCCCCGATGAGCCAGGAGCCGGCTGAGGGAAGGAGGAGGACACGGCCTGTGTCCTCCTGCAGTCCCCGAAGCCTGCCGTGGACCTGACTCTTGGCCGGACTCCCAGAGATCGCAGGGGCCTCGGACGCAGGGACGAGTGAACCCACGCGACAGCCTTCCGGCCTGACCAGGCCACGGGCCTTCTGGAGCGCGTCCCCGCCACGGTTACCTGACACCTCCTCGTCCTCAGACTCCTCCTCCTCCGAGCCCTCCTCCTCGGAGTCCTCCGCATCCCGCGCGGGCTCAGCCTCCCTGCCTTTCTCCGGCAGCTGCTGTCCGTCCCGCTGCTCCTCCCCGGGCTCCGCCAGCCTCCGGGCCTCAGGCTTGTCCAGGCTGCGGGTTACGTGCATCATGGCCAGGTCGGGCAGGCTGCCCTCGGGGTGTGCCAACCTGCGGGCAGAGGACGGCTGAGGCCAGGGCCAGGCGTGGGCCCGAGCGGCAGGGTGGTCAGGAGGTGGAGACAAAGCAGAGACCTGGTGCGTGGGCAGCACCCTGCGTTGAGGACGGGGTGTCAGCGAGCTGCCGCACCGGGTTGGTTCGTTTGTTTTAGGTTCTTTCTAAAAACAAGCTGTGAGCTGAGCTTTGACTGGCTTCTCTCACCGAGGCTCTGGGAGCCCTCAGGCACGAGAGCTGTGGACACCCAAACTTGACGTTCTCCCCAGAGGAGAAGTGGTCAGAGTTCAGGGTGGGGAAGCATGAAATGGCGCCAGGGCGGGCAAGCATTTCATGGCTTCGCGGGGGACTTACTCATTTTGGTGGGTGGGTAATTTTTTCTTGATGCTGCTCAAAGTAATTGGAATAGAAAGGAAAAAAAGGAGATGAGAAGAGAGGAATTACGAGGAAGGTCAGAGATCACAGAGCATGCTATACTTCATCGCGACTGCATTCGGGGTGAAGCCGTGCGGGGGCCTGGGCGCGCACTCCCGGCCCAGCAGCGAGCGGGGGCCCAGGCTTGACTGGCACTGGCCCGCGAGTGGACAGGATGCACCGGGGGCGAGAGGGGCAGCCTGAGGTGGGACGCCATGCCCTCCTGGTAGAGCGCACATCGCCAGGAGCTGGGTCATTCACGGGCGGGTGGGTCTCTCCGGGGAAGAGGCCGCACTGCCCGGCAGAGGGGCGTGGAGACGGAAGGCCTGCGGGGTGACGCCATCGGCATGCAGCCCGCGGGGTGACTGGTATCCACGACAGACGTGGCTGTGGGGTGGGCGGGGCCTGAGCAGGGCTGGGCCCAGGGGAGCTCTCGCTGAGCCTGCCGTGCCCTGAGCCACACTTCACCTCAGGTGGACAGAAACAGGCTGGCCCTTCTAGATTCCCTTTAGAGAACAGGTCTCACTCCGTTGCCCAGGCTGGCTACAAAGTCCTTCAGCTCAAGTGTTTGTCCTGCCTCAGCCTTCTGAGTTGCTGTGACTATAAGTGTATGCCATAAGGCCTAACTTCCTATATTTTGGAAAAAAATATAATTTTAAAATTCACATTTAAATGAGTGCTCTAGAGGACATGTGTGCACTTAGGAATGTCTCAGGCAAAAGCCCCAGAGCACGGACGTCCTGAGGGACCCCAGCAGAGGCCGTGCAGAATGACACCAGGAATTCTCTACCTGTGGACTCTGGGTCAATTATTTTGCTCTAGAAAGTTGATGGATTTTGCTGATAAAATCTAAGCCATTTTGAATTTTCAGGTTACAGATGTGAATCTGCCTGGGGCTGTGGCAAAGCCACTTGTCCTCAGACTCCGACCCACTGTCCCTCGGAAGCAAGAGGACTGCTGGGGAAAGGGCCGGACACCCAGCCCCCTCGGGGGCTCACACTCCAAGGCTGGGCAGGAGCTGAGCTGGGCCACACGGCTTTCTTAGTCAGCCGGGGAACGTGCCACACAGGGCCTCAGGGGCACTGCGGTTGGCACTGCGCCCGGGACTGGGCTTGGGACGTAGACTGGACACAGGGCTCTGTTCCCAGCGGCTCTCAGGAGGTCACACGTCGGGAAGGGGAAGTCGCCGCCAGGGACGGGAGCGTGTGCGCGTCGCTCTCAGGACAGCAATTAGGGTGTCACTGCCGCTGCTGCGGGGTGAGGCTCCCTGGCCCGACGCTGTCCCACACAGTGCCCTTCCGCAAAGCACCCCCAGTGGCCACGCACACAGGGCCTAGTGAGGGAGACTGGAAAGAAGGCGTCAGGGATGGCCCGAGCGAGCCCTGGGGAAGGAGGCGCAGACGGCTGCTAGAAACCCTGGGACCTGGCAGAGCCGGAGCTAGACAGGGCCTGGGGCTGCCGGGCACTGCCCAGCAACTCGCCCACGAGAGAAAGAGGGCTTGGCACTCTCAGGTGCTGTCTGGAGCAGGGCACAGGCTGGGGATGGATGATGACAAAATAAGGTCAATAAAAGAAGGAGTAAGCATGGATCGGGCCGCACCTGTTAGCCTAGGAGCTCATTCTGTATCGTGCCCTGCATGTTCCTGAAAGCCTGTGTGCTCACAGTGTGTGCAGATGAAATATATTAAATACATGATGGGTGTGTACAGTTTCAAAAGTGTATCTTGTGTGAATGCTTTTATTTTTCATTAATTATTTCCAAAATAATTTTTGTGAGGCCATGGAAAATGTTGAAAGCATGGGCTTTGGAATCGGAAATGCCAACCGGATGAGCTACTAGCTAAGTGGCACTGCAGAGCTACTATGCCTGCCTTTAAAGTCTCAGTCTGCTAATTTGTCGAATGAACATAATCCTCCCTGTCTCTTAAGATGTTTGAAAACTAAGGCAGTTTCTTTAAGTGCTGAGCATACTATTTAGCTACAGAAAAAAATGAAAGCAATGATCTTTTTTGTAAGGACTGATTTTTATATATTAGACTGCAGTGACCTGTATCAAAAATCCATCCCGATGAAAGGCAGGTTAGACATATTCTTCTGCAGTGCACCGCTCAGTAACACATCACTGTAGAGATGCTCAATTTAGACTCTGGTTCAGTCACCAGCCACCCTGAGAAATCCCTGACACAGCACCACACCATGACAGATCCCTGAGAGATCAGCGCACACCGACAGATTCCTCAGAGATCAGCGCACCCCGACAGATCCCTCAGAGATCAGCGCGCCCCGACAGATCCCTCAGAGATCAGCGCGCCCCGACAGATCCCCAGGAGATCAGTGCGCCCCGACAGATCCCTCAGAGATCAGTGCACCCTGACAGATCCCTCAGAGATCAGCACACCCCGACAGATCCCTCAGAGATCAGTGCACCCCAAAAGATCCCTCAGAGATCAGTGCTCTCTGACAGATCCCTCAGAGATCAGCGCTCTCTGACAGACCCCTCAGAGGTCAGCACACCCAGAAAGATCCCTCAAAGATCAGTGCTCTCTGACAGACCCCTCAGAGGTCAGCACACCCAGAAAGATCCCTCAGAGATCAGTGCTCTCTGACAGATCCTGGAGAGATCAGTGCACCCTGACAGATCCCTGAGAGATCAGCGCACCCTGACAGACCCCTGACAGATTGCCACACCTTAACAGATCAGCACCCCCTATCAGATTTCTGACAGATTGCCACACCCTGCTAGATTCCTGACAGATCGCCACACCCCAGCAAAGCATTTTAACCAGGAGACTCCTAGTGGGCACCAAGCAGTGGGAGAGGCTGTGAGTGGAGGCAGGATGTTGTTCAGGACTCAGGGCTGTGCCTCTAGCAGGGCGGTGAGCAAGGGGAAGGGAGGCAGCGAGGACAGAGGGCAGAGGACGCAGGTCTACGGGAACTCAGCGTGGGGAGGTGGGCACTGCAGCAGGTGTTGGTGCTCCGGACCGAGCGCTAAGCTCAGTCACAGGCTCAAGACAGAGGCAACCTCGGAAGGGGATCACCCACAACTCCCCGAGGAGCCCGCTTCGCGGTGGGCTGGAACCGGGCTGTCTCTAGCGCCAGCTGAAGACCCTGGTGACCTGCACACCTGTGGCCCACCTTCCTGGAGGCCACTATTCCCCAGAGGGACACCACTCAGTTATAAAGCAGCGGAGAGCGTAACACACAGAAGACAGTTGTGGACAAAGGCAGGAGAGAAAACACGGAAGTACCCACCTATTTATTATCAGATACACGCGGCCATTGACCTTGGCATGGCTGTGCGGGAGGCAGCGGGAGAAGGAGAGAGAGAGGACACGGTTAGACAGCGGGCAGGCCCCCCGCACCTTCCGCTGACAGGAGAGCCATCGCGTGGCTGTCCGCGCAGAAGGCCTGGCTCGAGAGTCCGGGTCAGCAGCACAGCCCCAGCCCAGCTACGGCACACGCAGGACACGCGCACGCGGGCTCTGTGTCCTTGCCGTCCCTCGCCAGCACACGCCACTCGGAGAGATGACGCGGAGACCTCTCTAGGTACATGTGACCAGAGAAAATAGAGTTTAAAGGATTTATTTTTGCTCCTTTCTCAAAATTTAAAAAAGAGAAAAATCTACTGAGTAGCCATAGTCAATATATTTCTCTAAGATCTTCAAAGTCTAAAGTTTGAAAAAGTTTGTTTCTACATGCAAAGCAGTATTTCCTGATGTTTTGCAGACGGAGTACATGGATATTTAAAGGAATGGATAAAGGGTTCTTAATAAGTTATTATGAATTATACTTTATATAATAAATTATTACCAATACGTTATAAGAAATGTTTTTATCAATTGATATGTGATCTGAGATTGGCTGGTTAAAAATCATAAAAGGGGCTGGGGATTAAACTCAGTGGTTCCGGCATCTGCCTCGGAAGCCCAAGGTCCTGAGTTCAGTCCTAGACCACATATCACAGTGCTGGGCGTGGTGGCTCACACCTGTCATCCCAGCACTCAGGAGGCAGAGGCAGGAGCGCTGCTGAGAATTCAAGGCTTGCCTGAACTACAAAATAGGCCCCATCTCAAAAAAAAAAAAAAAAAAAACCTAAAAAGGAAAGTATCATAAAAGTTTTCCACAAGGTTAAATTTGTAAATTTGGTAGGGCTAAATACAATAAAAACTGTTTCATACACAAGTTATGTTTCCTTATGGGATCCAGGTACACACACGCACCCACATTCACACACAGGTGGAGAAAGCAGGAGATCAGATGTCGACAGAAGCAGCAGCTCCACAATCAAGCTGACGGAAGCCAGTCAGCTGCTCACAATTGTTGGGAAGTGTGTGCAGCGTGGGAGGGAAGTGTGTGCAGCGTGGGAGGGAAGTGTGTGCAGCGTGGGAGGGAAGTGTGTGCAGCGTGGGAGGGAAGCTGAGCAGGCGAGCGAGGTGTGACAGCCAAACCCAGCAGCAGAGATTTACTTTTCTTTACTGCTTTGATTTTCTGCAGTTGTTGAAATACCATGATTTGTTCTGGGACAAGAAAACTGGTGGACGTTCGTAAGGACACACAGGCCCAAGCAGGAGTCGCTAAAAGCTGGAATTGCATCCTATGCCAAAGTTAACATTGTGGGGCTTTCATCTGAACCTCTTGCCTTAAACCCCAAAATACCCATCTTCAAATTCCCTGAGCTCCTAGGAAACTTCCTTCCAGACGTAGCAGTGCAAAGCCCATGTGTTTGCACTCTTCCAGTAGCTGGGCTCACAGTCCCTCTTCCCTGTCTCTCAACTTCCTGGCAAAACTCACAGTGCGGGGAGCGCTCAGGGCCAAGCCACGGCTGCAGAGGCAGCGCGGTCTCCGGGGAGAGGCCCTCCCAGCCCATACTCTCCGCTCGGCCCGGCCCTTCCCAGGACGTGCACGGTGAGGGGCTGTGCGACCCGCGGTCTGCGCCCTCGCTCCCTCAAGACCTGTGGTTCTTCAGATCAGGGAAACTCTCTGGGAGCCGAACTATCTGCCACAAGACTGCAGCCCTGTGCACCTCCGCTCTGGACACGCAGTGACCTCTCTCTGGGCAGCGGAAGCCTCAGACCATGACGATAACTAGTGGCAAAAAAAGCTGCTGTACAGAAGAGGAATTTTAGTAAGAAAAGAAGACAAGATACTAAAAGTATCATTTGCGGTGATACAAACATGTACATCTGTGCAAAAGATTTTCCATATTGAACATGACTGTAGTAAAGTGAGGATGTATAGTTATAAAGTTTGTACAGTTACAATGTCACATACTAGTTTTATCCCTAGATATCCCAGCAATGTCAAATGTTACCCGAGAACCATTTCTGTTACCGCTGACAACACCCACTTTTCTCGGGCAGGCACTGTCTTTGGGAGCTTTTAAACTTGGGGTGGTCTCCCTGCTAGCAAAATACGAGATACCCATACTTGTCATCCCTGCTTTATTTTTCCTACTTTCTGGCTGTCACTGCTGGAAGCGGGAGTCAGTGCCCGAGGAGTCTAAGGACCTGGCTGTCACCACAGTTTCCAGATAGCTCACGCAGGGTTAGTCCCTCTCCATTCTGTCGCTTGGGAGTCGCTAATGTGCTTCTGGTCAGCAGAGGATGTTGGGAATGAGAACTAAATGTAATCACAAAGCACATAAGGGAAGAAGTCTGTAGATCATAAATAAAGATTATTAAACACTTCTCACCACCAGATGATGTGTTTCACAGTTATCTGTAACTCCAGCTTCTACCAGAACAGAACCCTGGAAGTTCAGTGTTCCCTAAAATGACCAGGATAAAATTCGATCTCGTCCTCTCGTAACACGCTGTCTCCCTGGATCCGAGCACAGCGAGACCTCCTGCCGTGACCGCGCTGCTGCTTTCCACGCAGCCCCTCCCTTAGCCACTGGCCCGTGTCTGCCAGGGCCCGCCTGCATCAGGAGGACCCCGTGGGATGGACGGAGGCCCAGGAGGGCGCCCTGCGGTGTCTGTTGACACGGCCACGAGGAGTTCCAGGGCCTGCTGGGCACGGTCTGTGTTTGCTGACCAGGGAAGGCAGCAGGAAGCTGCTGGAAGAAGACACTGTCTCTGCTTTCGGCCTTAGCTGGCATCCTGGGCACCACGAGGGGCAGGCTCCTTCCAGCCATTCCCACGCTGTCCTCTGCCACGCTGTCCTGGGCGAGGCAGATGCGGCAGATGGCGCACGGCCGCCGAGCTCCACACCTCGTCACCGGCCCGCAGAGGCCTCGGTCCTCACAGCTGAAGCTGCCTGAGCGCCAGCTGAGGTCACACTATCGGCCCTCAGCCACCCCCTCTGGAGTCGGAGGCATCCCCAAACACGCCAGCTTTCCTCTGGCTGTCTCTTTCCTGCTCACACGATCATACGAGAGGGAAGCTCAAGGCTGAGGTGCTGAGTTAGCCTGTCCCTGAGCACACGGCACCCAGGCAGGTGTCCCAGGGCTTCCGGGGCCCTGTGCTCCTCGCACTCACCTGTAGATGGCGCTGTCCTCCTTGCTGGGAATGGCCTTGAGGTCTGTGAGCTCCAGGAACCGGTCGTGGAAGTAGTGCAGGTGCAGGATGCACACGAGCAGGAAGGAGGTGGGGATGAAGATGCGTGTGAACAGCTCCGCCACCGTGAACTGCTTCAGGCCCAGGTCCTCCAGCCTGGAGAAGAGCACAGCGGGGCCTCCCCTGGGACTCTGTCCTCTGCTCCCCGCGTTGCTGCCTCTGCTGCGCTCGGACTCGGGGACCCTGCCAGGCCCCACGAGCCTCTCCTGTCAGCCCCGACACAGCCTCTGTCCTCCTGGGACGACGCTGCCTGGCCGTCACTTTCCCTGCTGACCCTCACGCTGCTCCCCGGCCCCGGGCTCCACGCGCACCCTGACTCCCAGAAAGAGGACAGCCTCGCCTCTGGGACCCTGCTGGAAACCAGGGCTTTGGCGGCTTCTGGCTTCAGGTTCCCCTGGGGGCCTGGGCCTGCGCCAGCCCTCTGCCCACCCTCCAGTCTGCTGGGCCTGGGCACGCTTTCCCGGAGGAGAGGCTCTCCCCTTCCTCCTCCACAGGAAGTCCACCGGCCTGCTCCTTTCAGCCCCTTGCGCCTCACTTCCTCCTCCTCCTGCTTCCTCCGTTGCAGGAACTCACGCCCACTAAGCCGCTTTCTGTCCGTCTCCTCCGGGGAGGGAGCTCCAGCCCTGGATGGGCCCCTGGTTCCCACTGCGACCCAGGTGCCCGCCGGGCCCGGAAAGCACTCACAGCACAGTGGGTCGGCGGGCCCTGCACTGGCGTGACCCTCTCCTCCCAGACTTTTCTCCCTGATGCATCCGCCTGCTCAGCCTGGGCCCCTTCTGGCTGGATTTCCCATCTACGCCCAGAAGCCCACAGAGCAAATTAGGAAGGGAAGGCGCCGTCTCCTGCATCCACCCGGAGATGTGTCCACGGCGCCGCACACGCAGCAGCAGCAGCAGCAGCAGCAGAAAGGCCCCTCCTGCTCCCCACCCCACAGGCCCCTGGCACTGCCGCAGGCTCTGCCTTCTACCAGCAGCCTCGGGCGCGCTGGGCCCCAAGAGTGAACTCTGAGCTCACACAGGAAGTCCGGCCGCCGGGCACCAGGTGTGTCTCAGCAGCCCCCACACAGACGCCGTTCCCTCCAATCGGGGTGGGGACCCTCGTTTTAGCCAATTGCAAGAGTGCCGTGTGTCCCAGCCCAGGGCTCGCCGGGGGAAACGGAGGGGTGCGCCACAAAGCCGGCCCGGGGCACTTGCAGACACCTCGCTGACGTCTCCCGTGCAACACACGTGCCCGTCACCGTGTACCCCACCGCCCGCCTGGCAGCTTACTTTTCTTTCTTCAGCCCAGTCATATTTTGCCACAAGCCCGGGAAGTTTTCAAACTGATACGTGTAGATAAAGATGAGCACCAGCATCGTGTAGATGACCACCGACATCCAGAAGTACTTCAGAATCTTCCGCCACCACTCGTAGTGCACCTGCAGCCAGAGGTTGGAGGACAGAGAAAAGTGGTTACAGGAAGCTCAGAACAAAGCTCTCGAGATCCTTTTACCTCGCGTATGATAGACTCCTGCTCACTGTCATGTTTTGTTTTGCTGATTATCTGTCAAAAATATTTTCCCTTGGGCCGGAGGGTTAGCTCAGTGGTTCTGGCGCCTGCCTCTCAAGCTAAAGGTCCTGAGTTTGATCCCAGGTGACCACATACAATGCTGGGCGTGGCGACTCACACGCACCAGCCATCAATACCACATACCACAGTGCTGGGCGTGGTGGCTCACGCCTGTCATCCCAGCACTCGGGAGGCAGAGGCAGGAGGATTGCTGAGTTCGAGGCTTGCCTGGGCTACATAGTGAGCTCAGGGCCAGCCTGAACTACAAAGCAAGACCCTGTCTCACAAAAAAAAAAAAAAAAAAAAAAAAAAAATTTCCCCACAGGCTGACGGCGCTCACGCTAGGTATCCTTAGGATCTGGGGTCTCTCTTGGCTGTGTTCGCGGGGTCCGGGTCAGATGGACTCTCTGGGTGGGGAGCTCACGGCGTCCCGGGACAGAGGCGAGAACCTGAATGGGGCGCAGCTCTGAGCTTTCCTACCTGGTACAAGGCCACGCAGAACAGGAAGAGCACCATGTAGATGATCTTGTACATGACGATCTTGCCCTCAAAGCTGACGAAGAAGAACATGCCGCCGCAGACGTAGATCCAGTACTTGATGAACATGGCCACCACCAGGTTGCCCAGTACTTTCATGATGTCCTGGTCATCTTCGTCTTCTTCCACTTCCTCCTCCTCTTCCTTCTTTCTCTCCTGCTTTTCCTCCTTTGCCCCTTCCTCCTCCTTCTTTTTGGGCTCTCCTTCCACCTGTACCTCCTGGAGTTCATCGTCTCCAAAAGAGAAAGCCGCATTGTTATGGGAGACACCTTGTGAGACACAGAGGTCCACTTTACGTGGCTTTAGACTGCTTCACTGATCAACAAGCTGCAGAACTGATTCACAGACGCTTTCCCCAACCTTCCTGAAATGTACTTTAAAAGAAAATACATTGAGTAATATTTTAGTTTGGGGATCTATCTCAGTAGCACTGTGCCTGCCTCGCAAACACAAGGTCCTGAGTTCAATTCCCAGTACCAGAAAAAAATGACAGTATTTTAATCTCTTCATAACACTTTTTTCATTTCTGATATCTAGGATCCAGGATGTAGAAAAATAAATAGGTGATAAATCTCAAGTCAGAATAGCTACGCTGGCTCTGTTCTAACCGTCTCTTGGCCTTGGGTGATCCGAGCCTTCCCAGACAGCTGCTGTGCTGACGACCTGACTGAAAGAGTGTGAATTAAAACTAAGGAATAATTATAATTTAACAAAAGTAAGCCTCAAGTAGTTTTAGGTATAAGAATTAAAAACACTTCCTTTTGCTTCAAACTATGCTAGTGGTCAGGACTTCGCTCTGTGTCACCAAGGCCACCGCACTGGCTTCATGACCCCGAGAGCCCGACGCCCGAGGAAGGGCACGGGGTGAGCGGCGGTCAGAGCGGGCACGGCCTCAGCTGCTTCCCGCCCAAACCGGTGGGCTCACCTAACTGTCGTGTCGACGTCTGATGTCGCAGGCAAGATCCAGATCTTGTGGGGCAGACGTCTGTGCTTGCAAAGCAACTCAACAGTTAGGTCTGAGTAAGAAAAGGCCTAAGACGTCCCAGCCGGTCTCACAGCTGTGGGCGCAGCCCAGGCCTGGCACGGGAGGCTCTGTGTCTCTCCCGCACAGGGCTCCCGGCCCCAACTCTTGGGCGGCCCTCTCTCACTCTGCGTGCTGCTCGGTGTGCCGGGCTCTGGGGGCCAGCGCTCCCTCCTGTCTGGGCTGCAGGCCTGACGCCATCGAGAGGGTGACTGGCCACGGCCCTCCCTCTCCGTCCCTTCTGTCCACCCTGTGCTCTGCGAGTTTTAGAAAACGGAAGGATCCGAATAGAAAGTTCTGCGCCCTACTCTTTGTGCCAACAGCTGCGAGCCGCACGCCGTGAGGCGCGAGCCCTGGAGCGTCTCTTCCGCTGCCCGGAGCCGCGCGTCCTCTCCTTTCCAACGCACCCGGCAAACTGACTCCAGCTCTAGCAGCTGCTTGCGCGGACCCTGCCCGTTACGCCTGGAGTTCAGTGCCCTCTTCCTTCTAGGCTGAAGCACAGGGGTTCTGTGGTGCATTTGGGGCTCTTTTTAATTTTACAGAGCACACAGACACACACACACACACACACACACACAGTGTGTCCACACACTGTTCACACTGATTTACCTTTTTCTTCATTTTCCTGACTTCCTGTTTTGACCTCGGACAGCAGAGCCTGCTTTTCCCGAAGAGCCTTCTGCTCCGTGAGGTGCTGCCGCAGCAGCAGCCAGAAGGTGATGGTGAAGAGGATCTGGAACGACAGGGAGCGCACAGGGTGGCACCGCCCGCTGCCGACCGCGTCTCTGCACCACCGGCCCGCGCTCGCCACGTTGGGCCGGGTGCGGCCTGCAGGCCTCTGCGTCTGGGACTGAGCGGGGCTCTGGGCTTCTCTCGGAAGTGGCTGCGCCTCGGCCCTCGCTCGGGAAGCTGTGCTCGTCGGGCTGCCAGTGCGCCCCGCAGGCTCGGCCGCCAACTGCAGCCCGCCTTCTCCCTGCTGACCTCCCTCCTCGGAGCGCAGCGCCCAGCGCGCAGGGGGGTGGCCGGCACTTCTCCAGCGTGCACGGCCCACGCTGGGCTCCGGCGGGGCAGCCGGGTGCGCGGCCGGGCTCAGGCCCCAGCCTGGAAGGAAGCAGAGCGGAGCCACGGGTTTCTCTCCATCCCGGGGCTGTGTGACCGCGCCCACCGTCGGCTTTAGGATTTCACTCACTCCAGAAAACATTTCCAGTTCGGCGACTTCCCTGTCTCCCTGTCCTCGCTCCAGCCAACCTCCTATGCAGGTTTTGTTAAAATAGATTGGCATAAACTACATAATTTAATTAAATGGAATTATATATGCTGTGTGGTTTTCCCCCAACATTATACTTAGCATAACGTTTCTAAGGTCTGTTCACAGGATGACAGGTAGAGTTTCTGGTTCATTTTCTTATTAAATAATATTCCACTGTATGAGCGTGTCCATTTGCCAGTGAATGGCATATAGGTTGTGTGCACGTTTTCCTGGCTGTTGAGGCTGATACTGTCGTGAGGATTCCAGTGTGAGTTTTCCTGTGGCATCTGCATTTCTCAAGCCTCGGCAGGAATCAGTGGGTCAGTCATTCAGTGGGTAATATTTCGGGAAGCTGACAGCACTGAGAATTTCTCAAGCTGCTGTCCCACTTTGCATCCCCTCCCGCGGGTGCGCCGCTGCCGGTCCTCGGGACACTCATCTGTCTCTTCTGAGGACAGCCTACCCAGCAGACGTCAAAGGCATCTCACCGTGGTTCGCGGCAAGCTTCTAATAAACGCTTGCCGAAGGAACGAAGAATATTCAAAAAGGCAAGTAAGCACTTTCACTTTGGAATGACTGCCCACCCCAACGACCCAGAAATGTCTATTGTCTTCTTTCAGCGCGGACCAGTGTCCGCTACTGGGAACTGTGCAAAGGCCAATGAAATCAAGGCCCACAGCGTGCGCTCTGAAAACCCAGCATTAAATTCTGCAAGTCGCTCCAGACTGGACTAGAGCTGTGAACCAGAAAGGGAAGGTGACGCGCATTCAGAGGGGCGGGAGGAGCCAGGGCCGGCGGGTGTCTTTCCCGGGAAGAGGCGTAAGGGCTTGAAAGTGACAGCAGGTGACGTGATTTGACGAAGCCTGGAGTGAGGCGCCAGGCCCGGGAACGCGCCCAACACTTGTCCGGCCCAGCTGGAGGCCGGGGGCCCTGAGGGGCGAGCTGGCTCCGCTCCCTCCTGTCCATCCTCGGAGAGTCCGTGCTCCGTACTGTCCGCCTGGAGGCTAGAGATACGTTGTTACTGTCCAAGGCAGAAACTGGCATGTGTTTTGGACTGCTGGGTGCGTTAAAATATAAATGCAGAGTCTAGTTTTCCACAGTCTTGTTTTTAAAATGAGTAGGAAAATTTCCCGCCCGGAGAACGAGGTTTCGATCGGGTGGCGAGTCGTCTCCCACGCCGGCTGGGCGCCTCCTCCACACCTCGGGAGCGACGCTGAGTCGGGCGCACGTGGCCCCACCGTCAGGAGGGCAAGAGTCTGCCCTCCTCCGAGACCCCGAACCTCTGACCAGCTCGCCGCTTGGGTGTGAGTTCGTGTGGTCAAGGGAAACGGCGCAGGGACAAGTGTGCCAAGGAGGCGGAGAGACAAAGCCAGCCTGTAGACGAGCACAGTGCACGGGTGGCAGCAGGGCCCGGTGTGGGGGGAGCGGGGGAGCAGCGGGGCTGGGGGGCGGCAGCAGGCGGGCGAGCCACAGCGAACCCCAGTCCACGGAGACACGGGCCTCCACCATGGCACCCCCCAGGGCCGTGTCACCCTTTGCCTCACAGCCACGTAGCAGAAAGTCTGCCGGAGGCCAGTCCTTGGCCTCTGGTACCTTTACAGCTGACTGCCCCGGACTCGGGGTCTTTGAGTGGCTGCCCTCGGGAAAGGTGGGCTTCACGGCACCCACATCACTTCGTCTGAGATACTAATCTCTTTCTCTGTCTGCTAGAGAAAAACATGTCTGTGCTCAGCGAACATATACACAGAATCACCTTCCCTGCCTCCAGGTCTTCAGTGTCCAGTGGGTGAGCGCCCAGAGATGGCCACTGTGTGAACGGGATGGACAGTAAGCTCGGTCACCTCATCTTTCGAAACAGAAACTACTGAGCTGGTGTGTGAAGATCAGCTGAGAATGAAAAGGCCACATGTGCTCTGGGCAAAGACGGAGACACAGCAGCAGGGGAGACGGAAACAGGCTAGGAGGGTCTTTGCTGCTGAGGAACTGTCGCCGAGGCGCACTGCCAACAGCCCACCGCCGTCTGCACCAGCCACGAGCAGGTGGGTCTCTGCTATCCAGGGAGGACCTGCTGAAGCGAGTTCCCAGCCCTTGCTGGACTGCACTCTGCATTTTTCTCTTTTACTTTGTGCACGGCTATTACCACACCTACCTCCTACTACACACTACAAGTTATGCCAAAAATAATTACACTATTTTTTCTTTTAGTAGAAAGCATTCCTGTCCCCCACGCCCCCAGTACCAAGAAGCCAAGTCAGGACTTTGTGTCTACCAGGCAGGTGCCGTACCTCTGAGCTATATCCCTGGCTTAGCACTATCATTTTTAAGTAAGAGCTAAAAAAGCGTAGTGTAGGTATGTTCAGAGATTTGTAAACCCTGTAAGTTAGTTCTCAGTCTTACGGATATTCGTGTTTTGCAAAACACTATCTGGAAATTCTTTTTGTAAAGTCTTGCTTAACATGATAATACAGTTACTGTGGTTTTGTTTCAGTGCTTTCTATGTACTGACCTTCGAGGCAAGTTCTCCTGGGTCTTTCTTCTCCAGAAATCCCGGGACCTTTTTAATTTCCGGGAGCTCGAAGCTCCATACGTACTGCAGCACCAGGAGCAGGTCCGCGTAGACCACCATGCAGGGGGAGCTGATCATGGCGTACTTCCGCCGGTTGCGGATCATCCACAGCGTGCAGGACCAGATGAGCAGCACGAAGGTGAGCCAGCTGTGGTAGGTGATGCTCCAGGCCTGGGAGGGGGCGGAAGCCGCGAGGTCAGGGCGCTGGGGTCGCCCTGCTCTGGGAAGGCCCGTCTGCTGCTGCCCAGAAAAGGTCAAGGACACGCCAAGGAGAAAGACGGAGGCATGTGGGGTGCTGAGCGGCCCTGGCCCGGCAGAGGGCCGGGGAGGAGGTGTGCCTTCGGACCTCTCGCACAGCGCCACAGGCCACGGGGACCTGCGTTCTGACCCTCCTCCCACCAGCCCAAGTCTCTTCCCTTCACCCTACTTTGTAGTCTTAAAGTCAAGTGTAAATGGTTCTTCCTTTCTTTTCCTGCAACAGTCTGGACTTGTTTCTGAGTGACTTGTGAGTGGGAGCCCTCCCTGCCCTGCGCGGTGAGGCACATACAAGCCGGGATGGGAGTGTGGCGGCTCCTGTGAGGAAGCTGTGCCAGGCTCCCGCACACGCAGTCCAGCCTTGGCAAGTTAGCCCAGGCTCGGCCTCGCCCAGTGAGGGCACACCCTAAAGGGCCGGCAGTCCTCTGGACACATGGTGTCTTTTTTCCCACTCCCATTCAACTTCCAAAGAATCAGAAATGTATCCTCAAGGGGCAGCTACCAGACGATCTGCTAGTCAGGCCATGCACACCGCCCCCAGGAAACCTGCTATGGCTCTGTAACCTTTGGTATCGCCTCCCTCC
>PVIC010023030.1:0-27194 GCA_004025085.1 Thryonomys swinderianus | reverse complement strand
TAAGGACCTGAGTTCGATCCCCGGTTACCACATATAATGCTGGGCGTGGTGGCTCACGCCTGTAATCCCAGCACTCGGGAGGCAGAGACGGGAGGATTGCTGAGTTCGCAGCGGCTTGCCTGGGCACCATAGTGAGCTCAGGGCCAGCCTGAACTACAAAGCAAGACCCTGTCTCCAAAAAAAAAGCAAAAAAAAAAAAAAAAAAAAAAAACCTTAAAGCAACTGAAGTTTAATGAAGAAAATATTTATTTTCATTGAGTTTTATAGGTTTCAATCTGTGACTAATTGTCCCAGTAGCACTGGGCTTGTGCAACATAGAATATGGTGGTAGTTCATGGCAGAGAGGGGTGTTTCCTTTGTGGTCAATGTGAGAGAGGAAGACGCTGTGGTTCCACAATCCACTTTGAATACAAGACCCAGTGATTTAACATCTTCCTCTGCGCCACATCTTTTAAAATTTCCACCATCTTCCAAAAGTAGTATGGACTGAATGTTTAGTATTTAACACACACACACACACACACACACACACACACACACATATATATTTTAATTGAATCTTTATTGGTACATTATATATACACATCATGATCACATTATTGGGAATTTGTATCAATATAGGACACAATTTAATTCTCATTTTTTCCCATTCCATACCCACTATATAATCCCTGCCACTACATACGTAAACTTTGTTCCCCTTTTTTTATTACCATCATATTTTCTCTTCCTCTTGTTACTTACCCTACACCTGACTTCCCTTTGAATATTTTTCATTTCACATTAGTAATTCCAAGATCCTCACAAACACATGGAAATTGAACAACTCTCTGTTAATCATTTCACAATATCTATAATATATTATAGAACTCATTTACATCTTCAGTTTCTCATGCCAGAGAAAAGATATGATATTTACAGACCTGTGAACTATTTATGACCTATTTATAACACACATAATTTTTAAACATATTTCAGGTAAATACTCAATTACTTAAATAGTAGTTATATATATAAAGGACAGTGATATTATAGGGGTAAGTTAACACACTTGTCTGCAGTAAAGCTTGTACTGGTTTATAATCACCTGCTGAAAGCTAATAACATCATAAAAATAATCATTATTGTAATGCTGAATTCAGTCCTTACCATTGTGTTTTCAAAGAGTTCATCATTCCTCCCTATACAACTTGTACTATTCATCTTCTCATTGTTAAATACAATGCCTGACATACATAGCTTAAAGAACAGGTTTATTGTTTAAGTCTTGTATCCATTGTAAATTTAGTTTTGTGCACGGTGAAAGAGATAGGTCTAGCTTTAGCTTTGGGCAGGTTAAAGCCCAGTTTTTCCAACACCATTTGTTAAAGAGGCTGTCTTTCCTCCATTGAGGATGTTTGGCTCCTTTGTCAAAGATAAGGCAGCTTAGTGTATCCAGGGTTGTTTCCGCATATTCTAATCTATTCCACTGGTCCTCAGGTCTGGTACTTTGCCAGTACCATGCAGTTTTTATCACAGTGGCTTTATAATAGAGTTTTAAATTGGGGATTGTAATACCCCCTGCCATGTCATGGTTGCTTAGAATTGCTTTTGCTATTCTAGGTTTCTTGTGCTTTCAGATGAATTTTTGTATTATTTTCTCTAGCTCTGTGAAGTATAGATTTGGAATTTCAATTGGAATTGCATTGAATCTGTATAGTAGTTGTGGGAGTATAGCCATTTTGATGAAGTTGGTTCTCCCTACCCAGGAACAAGGGATGTCTTTCCCCTTTTAATCTCCTTTTCTATCTCAGTTTTCAGAGTCCTATAGTTTTCAGAGTAGAGGTCTTTCACTTCCTTTGTTACATTGATTTCTAGATATTTCATTTTTCTGGGTGCTACTGTGAAAGGGATTGCCTCCCCAATTTCTCTTTCAGTGAGTCTGTTGTTTGTGTAGACAAAGGCTGTTTATTTTTGAGCATTAACCTTGTATCCAGCAACACTACTAAATTTTGTAATTAAGTCTAGCAGTCTTTTGGTTGAGTCATTAAAACAGAAACAATAAGCCTGCTGGAAAACAGATTAGATAAAACTCTTGGAGACATTGCCTCCAAGAGACATTGCCTCCATTGTCATGAATAAAACCTCTGTAGCACAAAACTAGCAGAAAGAATCAACAAATGGCATCTCATCCTACTGAAAAGCTTCTGCACAGCAAAAGAAGTCACTGCCACTACTAAAAGACAACCAACAACACGGGAAAAAACTTTACTAGCTGTTTATCAGACAAAGGGCTATTATCTACAATATATAAAGAACTTAAACAGATCAGCCTCCCCAAGTTTAAAGACCCAATTAAAAAATGGGCATCTGAAATGAACAGACACTTCTCAGAGGCAGAAGTCAAAGCAGCTAAGAAACATTTGAAGAAATGTTCGACATCACTGGTCATTTGAGATATGTTCAACATCAACAATGGTCATTCAAGAGATGCAAATGAAAACAACACTGAGATTTCATCTCACTCCACAAAGAATGGCCGCTATTACAAAATCAGCCAACAATAAATGCTGGCATGGCTGTGGGGAGAAAGGAACCCTTCTCCACTGTTGGTGGGATTGCAGACTTGTGCAACCATTGTGGAGATCTGTGTGGAGATTTCTCAGAAAACTAGGACTAGGGGTTCCATTTGACCCTGCTAGCCCCCTGCTAGAAATATACCCAAAAGAATTTTTAAAAATCACATTGGAAAGACAGATGTACACCATTGTTCATAGCAGCTCAGTTCGTGATAGCTCAATCTTGGAAACAACCCAAATGCCCATCAACTGGAGAGCGGGTAAAGATGTGGGGTTTTTTAATATAAAATGGAGTATTATTCTGCCATAAAGAATGACAAGATTGATTCATTTATGTGCAAATGGATACACCAGGAGGACATGCTAATGAGTGAAATCAATAGATCACAGATAGGCAAATACCGGATCTTCCCTTTGATATGAGCACCTGTAGATGCAAATGAGCTCTAGAAAGTATGAGAGTTTTTGTAGAATGTAGGCATTCTACAGTCCTGAAGAGACATTATATGTTCTTGGGGTCTTTAACCTAAGTTCTTGGAGCATTCTCTATCACATACTAACAAGGATGGATTCTCTACATTCATGTATTTTTGTCTAGTCTTTCAGGCTTTCCTTTGAAATTTGGTTCAAAGCTGCCATCACCTTTCATGCCTATTAAACCAGCATCATGTGAACAGTGCCAAAGTTGGCTGCTGCTTTAACAGTATCCAGACCCTTTAGGGAATTGCTGCTGGCTTTTGAGTGCCTACAAAGACTGCATAGTGAAACAATTCCCAGGAAGAAATTCCCTGGATCTTCTGAAATAGAGGCCTCTTTCTTCTCAGATGAAAGGTTTACATTTTTGCCTTCTTGAGTCTGCTATGGATGTGATCCTACTTAATTCCTGAGATACCTGAAGTCATTTTTCCTCTTGTCTCAGTTCAAAGTACTTGGTTCTGTTTGAACTTTTCAAAACACACCTTTAACTCCATGTTTAACCATATTTCTCTTATGAATAAATTATAAGTTTTCATGCTAGTCTGCATTTCCAAATCTTTCTAATTTGCAGTTACAAAGGCTTCTATTGTGGCTTGTGACTGGATTTCCCCTCAAAGCCTTATGCTTTTTCAAAAGTGGCTGAATCCAGAGTATGTGATTGACTCATCGTGTGGCTAGGCTCAAGGGTACAAAGATTGAAAGACATGAGTGCTTCTCACTGTAAGTAATCTGAAAAAGATAAAAAGGGCAGAAACATTCTGGTAAGCTGTCATGTTGCTTTTGTTATTTTCTGCTGCAATGAACTGTTGTCCCTCTACCACCTGCCTTGGAGCCAGTTGATTATGGACTGGAGCCATAAAGAACAGTAAGCCAAACACATCTATCTCCCTTTAATTTTGGGTGTCAGGTATTTTGTCTGTGATGAGAGATAAGTAACACAGAAATTGGTTCCAGAGTAGGGTCATTGCTAGGATGTTGACTGGTCATGTGGCTTAAGTTAAAAGCCTTGGAAATCAACTTGGAAAGTTTTTGAGTGACCAACCAAAAGGCAGCAATGGTACATTCTGAACATATGGAAGACTGGTCAGAGCTCAGAGAATCAAAGTACTGATGGAAATGCTACCTTAGAAAGAGGCTCAGGAAGGTTCAGTCAAGGATTGGGTTTGCTTCTGGATTCTAGGAAGGTAATTCAAAATGTTTGACCAGAAGAGAGCCTCCAGTAGAGCTAGAAATTGCAAGGATAAAACAGAGGTTGTTGAGAAGGAACAGGCAATGGAAAAATGACCTCAGGTCTTTTTTCCAGAAGGGAAAAGTGTGTTGTAATGCAATAAATAACTTGGGTTGTCCTTTGGGATATGACACCAATAGGCCTTCCCAGTCAGATCCTTGAAAGATATTTGCATTAGACATAGCGTGGAGTCAAGGCCTTTGATTGGACTCATGTAGGACAGTGCTCTGCACTATAGGCCTTCAACCAACCTTGTGTGGGACATTGCTGTAGGATCCCAAGCTTGGCTGGATCTTTTGGGTTTCTGGTGTCCAAAAACCAGAGATCTTTTGCACTTCTTTGAATTTGACTTTTGGGCTGAATATTATAAAATAATCCTATAAATAATGTGTCCTGTATTAAATCTGTTCCCTTTTAAAACCCTAACTACGACAAGTCCTGAAGCACAAGGTGAGATACAGACACAGCAACAACCCCAATTTTCTGATTTCAATTTCTATATACTTTCCCATATCTGGAACAAAATGCCTGAAATACTATACAACTTACATAAGGAATGATTTAGTTTTGGCTTATAGTTTCAAGTCAGTGGTTAGCTGATTCTGAGGCAGAAACAAGGTAGAAAGTCATAGTGAAAAAAACTGTTGGAATCATGACCTTCAGGGAACTGAGCATGCAAAGAGTGTGAAGCAAGGGTCCATATTATCTTTTTGGAAAATCTTGTCACACACCACCAAAAATTGCCCCCTGGCCTTTGCTGTACTTCAGAGGGCCACTTGACTCTTCCATGAAAGTAACTTCTTCAAGAAAATAAGAGCTAAAATTCAATGGGTGAGAGCTAATTACCATATTTTATTTGTTTTGATTTCAGGTTTTTTTTTTTAAATGAAAGCAATGATATTTGGAAGACCAAAGTGGATTGTTGTTGTATAATAAATTTTGTATTTCTGAAACGCTAATTCTGGCAGACCTATTATGTGAAGGTTTGAAAAAAATCGATGTTTATGTGTGTTAGTCAACTGATTCTTGCCCTCATAAAACATATGGAGCAAAGTAACTTGTAAGAAAAAATAATTTGTTTTCTTGAAGTTCTGGAGGCTAACAAGCCCCATAATGGTGTGCTCATAAGGTTTTTTTTTCCTATTGAATTCTTTATTGGCACATTTTATGTGAAGCTCAGAATCACACTCAACATTGGGGAATTTGTACCAGTATATGTATGATAGATTTTGTGAAACAGGAAATATTCAAAGGGAATGTGCTCATAGCTTTTTTTATTGTCAGGTTATAGCATGTTCATAGTTCATTAATTACATTTCTTTTCATCTGGGGAACAGAACAAAGTACCTGACCTAGGCTTCTAGGTCTCTTTCTGATGTCTTAAATCTTGACTCCCTGTGATCATTTAGCTCTTCCCACTCTTCCCTTTGCAGGCTAGTCACAGTCACAATTTTTACTTTCTCTTGTCTTTAAGGCTCTTTCTAATCAAGCTCGTTCCATAGTGAAGACTCTTATGATTTACGTATATCACCTATTTACAAAGTAAGACTCCACAACTTGAGCCCAGAATTAAACACAAACCAGAATTTTAGCAAGATCTTGGGAAATAAAAAGGCATTTATGTTAAAGAAGCTCACATATAGGTCATCTTTAATTGAGAAACTGTCTTTGTTTTTTTCTCTGTTGCTGTTGTTGTTTTGCTTTTAGCTACTTCTAACATTTAGTTAGTAGGATTTCTCATGAAATTTCACTTTAAAGTGAAGAAGCTTGAGTATTCATCCACACTTGTCATAGAATCAATTTTCCTGAGCAGAATAACTTAAGTTGGGCTTGATGTCTGGGTGACTAATCTTATGATTCTATTACTTCACACAACCATAATATTCAAAGGTCACAGAACAGCATTTTCCCATAAAAATGGTGTTTTTAATTATTCCAGAATTATCATTTGTGCTGCAAAATATTGAATAAGAGCACAACTTTAGTTGTCAAGATGAGAAAAATGTATGACAATTTGATATTTATGATTCAAAAAATATGCAGTGCCTAGGGACCACATGGATTCCTCAGATAAGTCCAAATTCACACTGCTCAGTAGAAGAGCTTCACTTTCTTCTACTGGGAATTATCTGCTACTCTTAAGGGAATTTTGGATCTCCACTCCTTCCAATTCTGGAAATATTACAGCTATACACCTGCTTGAGTCTTGTGTTCAAAGTAACATATATAAACAACACTTTACTGAAAGTGGGAAATAAATCACCAAAGTGAATCATTCCTTCAAATAACTGTGATATTTGTTATTGTCAATCCTGCATCTGTGTATTTTTCTATTTTGTAAAGCCTACCATTTTTAAAGGATGTGCAGAATATCTTTAAATTGGTGGGTAAGAAAAATATAACTTTTATGTTTAAAAATCTTTGTATATGGAAAAAATATTGTTTTATTAGAATTTAGATTGAGTATATTAAAAGCCATGTGGAAATGAAAACTAGTACATTATCTTCATACTGAACTCTTAGCTAAACTATAGATAAAGCAATAATGTGAGACTGATTTGTTTCTTTTAGTGACTTTATATGATCATCTACAATTTCTACCTAGGTTTAATACTCAGGCAATGACAATTTTTACATAAGAAATATTTGTGAAGAAGCTGAAGTAGCACATTTGTGTTTAATTAATCAAAGTCCAATTAAAAGTATTAAATTGTCATGCAAATATTAGTCTGATCATATATATAATGAAAAGTGTTAGAAGGGCATAAAATTTTAAATATATGTGATTTCTAGAAAGTCTAATAAAGTCTTTATTGTACGAATTTGAGGCATATCACATGATACTTGATATACATATCCATAATCAAGGAAAACATGAACAAAGCAAATTAACATCCTGCATGTCATATGTTGTTGGTGGTGAAGAGAGCAACCAAAATCTTCTGTCTTGGAAAATTACCGGTAGAAAATATTATTAAGGGTTAAAACTATAGTTCTCTTATCATCCTCAAATTGAAAGAAAATGGAGCATTTAAATGCAGGAAGAACAATGAGAAAATGCAAACATATTTTTGAAAAACGTGCTATATGTTCAATGGTACTTTAAATCAGGCTTCTCTGTTGCACTGAAGCTTCATGTGGAAAAAAAAAACCCTCCGATATGAAATGAAGAATAAAAAATGATCTGTTGGTATATACCTTCTATTAAATCCCAAGATTAAGGAATACTTTTGCATCCAAGCCTCAGAGTGTTTCCTTTATCTCATTTCAGTCTTTCTTGGATACACACTCTTTTGGTTTCTGGTTTTTCCATGCTAATCTTCATGTAATTATGTTATTGTGTTTATTTTCTTGTGTTCTCATTTGTGTTCAGAGTCCACTTCTACAGCTTCAGCTGTAGTTTTCTTATACTTTCCTTTCTGTCTTTTCACTTTTAAAACTTTTATTAAAATGCTCTACTGGAAATATTAGTTTTACTTGACTATATAGCAATATGAAAATACCAACTCTTCTTCATGTCATAATACTCTTACATTCTCTTTACTGTTATGCTACGTGTTTCAAATATATTTTCAATTATTCACTAATCTTCATTACATTAAGAAAAATTCTCTCACTAAAGTAACTGAAAATGTCTTAATTTTATAATCAAATGATTCTATTAATCCCTTATTCTATAAGATATTGATCTGGTCCTTGGTACTATTGGTTACTTTTTATTTATCTTTCCTCTCTTTATGTCATTAGAACTCTATCTTTTATCTTTCTCTTCACTTTTCAGATCTGTCAGTTCATTATTTTTTATGGTGTCTATTTTGACTCTCCATTATTCAATCCAGTCCCTCTGTGTTCCAAGAAAAAATAACCTTCTGGAATAGAAATTTGCTTAAACAAAAAACAATAGAGAGGTGAGAAGAATCAGCTTGAAAGATGGTCAGGAGGATAAGAAAACAAGGCAGCAAATGTACAGGTAAATTATGACCCAACAGTATCTTCATAGATTACTGTCATTGCTGTTGGCCTTAGATGTTACAGTTTGCATCGATAATGCTACTGCTGTGGAGACAGGTTGTATTTCCTGGAGTTTTGATATTATTACCTTGGCTCCCTCTTCTCTTTTGTCTCTATACCTTTCTTTACCTCTCTTCAAATTAAAATACAGTATATGTTGGTTTGTTTTGGAAAATCTAGATTATATCTTCTTCTCTTTTAAGTTGGAGGGTCATGAGAGAGTGAATTCCTATAGTTTTTGGTTTCTAAAGTGTATGGTATCCCCTGCCAACCAAAAAGCATTCATGGACTAGAAAGGGGTTCTGATGTAACCATCTAATAAATATCACCTGACCACATTATAATCTCTTCAATATCAGTATCTCAAGATTATTTCTTCTTAATCTCTTTCCTCTGAATACTCTTACTGTGGGGCAGTTTATCTGTAAATGTGCTTACAACTACTCCAGTGACACCCATGTTATTACTGTTGTTAACATCTTGTAAATCGAAACGTACAGTTACAATTCATATGGTCAAAGAGATTCTTCCTCCACAAATTTGACTCAGAAGTTCTCTGTAGAATTTTATTTGATAAGTGCTGGACAGCAGCAAGAGCCTCCTGATTATTAAAGTTTCCATCCTGCAGCCATTGTGTATTTTATCAAATATTTAATTTAGAAAGCATTCTCTCATATTATTCCAAATCTTAAATTTTTGTAGTATAAGTTTGATACTTGAGAATTAGAACCCAAATTTGTTCAAGTGGCATTCAATTCCATTTAAAATCATGGCCAAATGCCTTTAGTTTAGCCTGAATTGTTATTTTTACATTTATCGAACTGAATCAATTCCTTTTTCCATTTTTAATACCCAAAACTATCTTTTTCTTCTATACTACTACGTATTCTGAAATGTACATTATAGCATTATAGATAAGAGATTTATTCTCACTCTTATCCTACTTTCTCCCTATTACTTCATAATTTTAAAAACGTTCACTACATTTCATTTCAGAGGACATCCACTGAGGACATGGAAGTGAAAAACACAACAGTGCTGAGAGGGTTTATGCTCACAGGACTCCCACACCAACCAGAGTGGCGAATCCCCCTGTTCCTGGTGTTCCTGGCAATTTACCTCATCACCATGGTGGGGAACCTGGGTCTCATCACTCTCATCTGGAAAGACCCTCACCTGCACATACCCATGTACTCTTTTCTTGGGAATTTAGCCTTTGTAGATGCTTGGACATCATCCACTGTAACACCTAAAATGTTGACTGACGTTTTACACAAAGATAAGAAGATAACTTTTTCTGAATGCATGATGCAATATTTCTCCTTTGGAATCAGTGTAACAACAGAATGTTTTCTGTTGGCAGCAATGGCTTATGATCGCTATGTGGCCATATGCAAACCTTTACTTTACCCAGTGATTATGACCAACAGACTATGCATCCAGCTGATAGTTTTATCATTTGTAGGTGGCTTTCTGCATGCCATAATTCATGGAATATTTTTATTCCGATTAACCTTCTGTAGTTCCAACATAATACATCACTTTTATTGTGATGTCATACCACTGTTTAAGATTTCTTGTACAGACCCTTCTCTTAATTATCTGCTTGTTTTCATCTTCTCTGGTTCAATACAAGTATTCAGCATTGTGACTATTCTTCTCTCTTATACCTTCATTCTTCTTACTGTTTTAAAAAAGAAATCTGAAAAGGGTGTAAGTAAATCCTTCTCAACCTGTGGAGCTCATCTCTTTTCTGTGACCTTGTATTATGTTCCCCTTCTCTTCATGTATGTTCATCCTGCATCTTCAGAAACAAACGATCAGGAAATGATCTTCTCTCTATTCTATCTTGTCATAATCCCTGTATTAAATCCATTTATCTACAGTCTGAGAAACAAACAAGTCATAGTTTCACTGAGAAAAATGTTGAGAAGAAATTATTAAATCTCATTAATATCTGCTTTCTTTTAAATGAAATAAAGCAAAGTGGAAAAGTGAATGTCTTCGGTAGTATTAAGAGATTTTTGCAGTTGTAGTTTTCTATTTTTAATGACATGTTTATATACTATATTACTTCCTTAAAACATTTGCCTCCTTTACTCATAGACAAAGTGTTAATATACTACTTTAGCATAACAGAAAAACTAAAGCTGAACAGAAGTAACACATTTTACAATTTTATTTTTGGATTATTTATATACTGGGCACTAAACTGAAGCTGTTTTCAAAGGACTTGAGTGTGATAACTTTGTAAATGGTGTGTGGCTTGGAACTTCTCTCACATCACTCTTCTATGGTGACAAATTTGTGTTGGAATGAGAAGAAAATCCAAGAACACTGTGATCATCTAAAAGATGATCATTCTACTTGTTTTGGAAAATTGTAAGTTTCACATATTGGAATTATTCAAATCATATAGCACACAAATATCAAGTAAAATTTGAATAAATAACAAAAGTGAGAAAGAAGCTAAAAGAATGAGGTGAAGGGTAAAACTATGTTCTTATCAGTGCTCTTTGAATAAAGAAAAATGTGTTGTCTTTTTCTACCTGATGCTTTATATGTCTTTTTATAGATGTATTGGTTTGTTTCTGGGCAATCTAAAAAGCTTCACTAATTCAGAGAACTGATGATGAAATTAAATAATCAAGCATGTGTGGGCCCCAAATTAGTGACAGAATAGGAAGGAAATGTTAGTACTCCTTAAATAAAAAGAAAAATAAAATGATTAGCAGTTAAACTTTATTGCTATATGTTTTATTCAAATGAGAGACTTTAAATGCATACTGTGAAAATTCAAGTAGTGGTAACATGATATAATTCTGTACTATCAAGTTTTTGGCTGGTGAAGAACTATTTGAATGTTGGATTTCTTGCTCTTGTGAGTCTTTATATATACTGTGTGGTTAGTCTTCAGATATCTCTGTCATTTATCTTTCAACAATGGAACTCCATTCTTTTTTCCTAGTGATACCACTGATTTCCTCATCTTAAAATTACTCTTTCATGTTTATCAAATTCTAGTTACTGTTTCACTCTGCTGACACTTTCATGCCTCTGCCTTCCCAGACTTTGTGATTAGGTGATACTTCATATACAGTGTTTAAGTTAATTCATATCCATCTTAATAACTTTTACTCTACTGTCATTGCTAGTAGCTTACATAGTTTTATAAGAGGAGGGATCTGTAGACAAGAAAATAAAATAGGGGACTCATTAAGCCTTCTAGTTAATCCTGGCTAGAATGAAACGTTATGACAGAAATTCTCTGGGAAGTAAGTCAAGGACAAGGGTAGAGAAAGAGAAATACTAGATCCAGAAAAACAGCAAATGGCCTTGGGACTTGCACCAAGACCAGAAAAAGAGCTGACCAGCAGGACAGAGAGAGAAAGCCAACTTCAAAAAGGATAAGCCACCCTAGCTCCAATAGAACATAAGGGAAGCAAAGCAGGGAGGGGAGCTGCCTAAATTTGAGGTAGTATGCACTCACACCCATACCATATCCTTGCCAATCAGCTGCCCACCCAAAAGATAAGGCCCTTAAAAGTAGGTTAAGGACAAGAAAACAAACAGACATCAAGAAGCTTATAATATAATATTAAGCAGTAATGCTAAGAAGCTAATCCATTTATGGCAAGTTTTGGCTGGGGAGGGTCACCTCCTATAAAAGCTGACAGGAGAAAAGAGGCGATGGGACCTTCATTTTTTCTAGAGACCCACCCTGATTCTTTATTAACTGGGTAGCTATTTACTCCCCCTTTTCCTCTTTACAAATAAAATATCTTCTTTTAAAACATGTTTATTGAATGTATTGTTACATTTTAGATATTCATTATGATCACAGTAATCATCGGGAAAATGTACCTGTATCTGATATATGTTGGTTATTATTTTTCCCATTCCACCTCCATCCTTCAGCCCTGCAGCCCTCCTTTTATACATAAACTGGATTTTTATTTTTTCCTTCTTTTCATTTTTTATTTCCCTTCTTTCATTCCCCCAACTAGTTCTTCTTTAATTCATATCCATTTTAATAACTTTTACTCTACTGTCATTGCTAGTAGCTTACATAGTTTTATAAAAGGAGGGACCTGTAGACAAGAAAACAAAACAGTGGTCTCATTAAGTCTTCTAGTTAATCCTGACTAGGATGAGTTAAAAAGCAAACTCTTTCAAGTTTATCTTTGTTTATGACTAAGTAATCTCCATTTTGTATTTTTTTTTAAACCCCACATCCTCTTTATCCAGTGAACAGTTGAGGGGCATTTGGGCGTTTCCAAAGTTTAGCCATCACAAATATGGCTATTTAAATATCACTGTTGTGCTTTTAATTCATTTGGGAACATACCCAGCAGAGAGAGAGCAGGATCAATTAGGACCTCTAATCCTAGTTTTTTGTGGAATCTCCACATTGATTTCCACAGTGTTTGCACTAGTTGACATTCCTGTAGACTATGGAGAAGGGTCCTTTTTTTCCTCACAGCCCACCAGCATTTGTTATTACTTGATTTCTTGATAAAGCCATTCTTTATGGAGTAAGATGCAATCTCAGTGCTATTTGAGTCTGCCTCTCTTGAATGACCAGTGATGGTGAAAATTTTTCATATATTTATTTACTGTTTCTATTTCTTCATCTGAGAAATGTTTATACATTTCAGATGCCCATTTTCAGAGTGGGTCTTTAAATTTGGAGGGTCTGTGTTTTTAAAGTCTTTATATTTTCTAGGCAGTAGTGCTTTGAGGAAAACTGGTAAAAAATTCTTTTTTCCCAGATTATAGGTTGTCTTCTTGTTCTGTAGTAGTTTCTATTGCTATACAGATGTTTTCTAATAAGATGAGATCCCAGTTGTTGATTCGTTCTACAATTCCCTGTGTAATAGGTTTGGTCATAAAGACTTTACATATGACAATATCTACAAGAATTCTACCTGATATATCTTACAGCAGGTTTTTGTTTCTGTTTTAATATTTAGACCTTTGATCATTATTATTTTAGTTCAACTGTTAGTGAAAGATATGGTCTAATTTAAATCTTCAGCAAGTTGAAACTCAGTGTTTCCAGCGCCATTTATTAAAGAGGCTATCTGTCCTCCAGTGAGTGTGTTGGCTTTGTTAAAGATGAGGTTGTTTAGTATGTTTCAAGGTGTTTCTGGGTTTTCTAATCTGTTCTATTTGATCCTTGCATATGTTCTTTTATCAGTACCATACTGTTTTTTTTTATCACCATGCTTTTCTAGAATAGTTTCAAGTTCAGAATTTTGATACTTCTTACCATTTTTACCTAGAATTGCTTTTGCTATTTGATGTCACTTCTGGTTCCAAATGAATTTTTGGATAGTTTTCTCTAGTTCTGGGAAATATGCTGTTGGGATTTGTTTATTCCTTTTTATTTCTTTCTCTTGTCTAATTGGTATGGCTAATGTTTCCAGAACGACATTGAACAGGAATGATGAAAGTGTCTTGTTCCTGATTTCAGTGTAAAAAATTTAAGCTTTTAATCATTTGTTGTTTTCATAGATAATTTTAATCAGGCTGAGATGAAGAACAACTATTTGAATTTTCCAAGGGGTTATTTTTTAATCCTGAATGATTGTTGGATTTTTATCAAGTGCTTTTTCTGCATCTATTGAGGTGATCATATGGTTTTTCCTTGAATTTATTAAGACAGTATATTATATTGATTGATTTATGTATAATGAAGCAATCTTGCATTCCTGGGATGAATCTCACTTGGTCAGGTTAAATGATCTTCTTGATGATCTTTTGTATTCTGTTTGCCAGTATCCTATTGGGGGTTTTTCTTTTTTTTTTTTTTTTTAGGTTTTTGAGACAGGATCTTGCTTTGTAATTTAGGATGTCTTTGAACTTACTATGTACCCTAAGTTAGCCTCAAACTATCAGCAATTCTCCTGCCCCTGCCCCCTGAATACTGAGATCAGGTTGTGAGCCACCACACCTGGCATTGTGATATATGGTACTGGGGACTGAACTCATGACCTTGTGCTTGCCAGGCAGACACCAGAACCACTGAACTAAATCCCTGGCCCTGAGTATTTTTGCATCTATGCTCATTAGGGAAATTTGCATGTAGGTATCTTTTTTTTTTTTTGAGACAGGGTCTCACTTTGGAGTTCAGGCTGGCTCTGAGCTCACTAAGTAGCCTAGGCAAGCCTCGAACTCAGCAATCCTCCTGCCTCTGCCTCCCGAGTGCTGGGATTACAGGCGTGAGCCACCATGCCCGGCACTGTGGTATGTGGTATTGATTGCTGGTAGGCGTGTCACCACACCCAGCATTGTATGTGGTTACTGGGGATCGAACTCAGGACCCTGCACTTGCAAGGCAGGTGCCAGAACCACTGAGCTAACCCTCCAGCCCATGTAGGTATCTTTTTTGGTTGAATCTTTCTCTTCTTTCAGAATCAGAAATGAATTTAGAAATATCCCTTCCCTTTCAAGTTCACTAAAAAGTCTGAGGAGAAGAGCCACTAGCTCTTCCTTAAATTTCTTGTATAATTCAGCAGTGAAATCATCAGGACTTGTACTTTTATTTGTTAGTAAGTTTTAATTACAATTTTAATGATTGATATTGTTTAGAATTTTTATATGCTTTTGGTTTAACTTTGGCAATTCATATGTATCTAGGAAACTGTCCATTATTTTCTGTGTTGTCCACCTTCTTAGAGGACAAATTCTTAAAGTAGGTATTGATTATCCTCTGAATTTCTTTCAGACTTCTTATAATCAGACACTTTTAATTCCCAATTGCAATGAATTTGAGTGATTTTTCCCCCTTTCTTTGATAAAGTTAGCTAAGGGTTTGTCAATTTGGTTTCTACTTTTGAAGAACCAACTCTTTGCTTTGTTGATTTTTTTTTGTATCATTCTCTTGGTCTCCATCAAATAGATTTCTGCTCTGATCTTTATAATTTCCTCTCTTTTACAAGATTTGATTTTGTCTTAGTCTTCATTTTCTAAGAGCCTGAGGTTCAGCATTAGGTTGTTTATTTGAGCTTGCTCTGTTTTCCTAGTATGGGTGATCACTGCTATGGATTTCCATCAGAGGATTGCTTTCATCGTGTTCCATAAATTCTGTATGTTGTATTGGCATTATCAGTTACTTGTAGAAACTGTATAATTTCTTCTTTAATTTACTTCTTTAAGTTCCTTTGGCTGTTCAGGAGGGTGTTGTTCAATTTCCATGTATTTGTGAGCTTCTTATGGTTTCTTTTGCTATTGATCTTCAGTTTCATTGTACTGTGGTCTGACAGTGTATAGGAGATAACTCAATCCCTATACATTTACTTAAGCATGTTCTATGAGCTAATGATTTGTTCCATAGAATGACCCCTGAAGCTAAGAGGAATATGTATTCTGATTTTGTGTGGTGAAAACTCTGTAGACATTTATTAAGTCTATGTGTTCAGTGCTTGGTTCAGTTCTAGTATTTCATTGCTCATTTTTGTTTACTTGATCTGTCTCTTTGAGATACTGTGGCACTGAGTTTACCCAACTATGATTGTAATAGTGCTTATTTGCTTTTTCATGTTGTTTAATATTTATTTTATATAGTTAGGTTCACTAGTATTTGCGCATATATATTTACGATTGTCATTACTTCTTTGATTATTCCATTTATGAGGGTGTAGTGACCTTCTTTGTCTTTCTTCATTAGTTTTGGCTTGAGATCTGATTTGTCTGCAAACAGTTTAGCTCTCCCCTGCTTTTACCTGGGCTTTTGCTGTATGGACTATTGTTTTCCAACCTTTTATTTCCAATCTATGAATTTCTTTTTAAATTAAATGTGGTTCTTGTTGGATCTTACTTCTTGATCCATTCTGCCAGTCTATTTCTTTTGATTTGTGAATTAAGGCCATTAATACTGATGTTTATAACTGATATGTACTGACTTATCTTTGTCATATTTTCCATTTATTGACTCTTCAATTTTTGATTCCCCCATTTCATTTAACTTCTTACCTTGCCAGAGGGCTTCATTGTGTTGGGCTTCATGGGGTTGTGACCCTCATTGTCTTTTCCTAGGATATTTTAAAATTTTTTGGTGTGATGGTTTGGTATTCATGAAGATCCTCAGGTATTCTCTGTGGTGAAAATAACTTTGGGCTGTGAATGTAGCTCAGTGGCACTGAGCCTGCCTGGCACACCCAATGTCCTGTGTTTGATCCCCAGTACCGGAAAAAAAGGAAGATGTGATGAAAGCATCTTATAGATCCATTGATTTTGAAAAATAGTCTTGCAGGATACATTAATCTGGTTTGGAGGTTGTTTACTTTTAAGGTTTGAAATACTTCACTCAAACCTCTTCTTGATTTGAGGATTTTTGCTGAGAAGTCTGCTGTGATTCTGATGGTTTTTCTTTGTGATTTGTTTCTTTGATCTAACTTCTCTCAATGTTTTGTTTTTCTGTTTGGTTTCTGGAATCTTGACTATTGTATGTACAGATATACATTTTTTGATCATTAATAATCGGAGTCTGATATGCCTCATTTATCAGTATGTCAAATTCTGTTCCCCTGCTTGGGAAATTTTGTGACTTTACTTCTGTGACAGTTTTTCTTAATGTCATTTTCATTATTCCCTACTTTTTCCACTATCTAGCACTTGATGGATGGATTTCATGTGTTTTTATGTTATTTTTAAGAAATTTCTCTTTTTATAGTCACTAATCACAATTCTGTCTTCTTTATCTTATATTATGTCCTCATATTAGCTCATTCTGCTGCATGTGTTTTCAATGGAGTTTTTACTCTCCTGAATATCTCTTTATATGTGTTTCATGGATTCACATTCTTTCCTAGGCTGGTCATTTGTGGTTTCCATCATATTCCTAAGCACTGCTATTTTTTATGTTTCTGTTCTAAAGTCACTATGCATGTTTCTCATTCTGGTTACCACCTGGGAAATGATTTGTTTTGATTTTTAAGAGCCTCTTTATTCATTTTGTTATGAATTATGTTATCAATTCAGGGTATTCAGGTGACTGACTTTCAGGTTATTCCACTTTGATTCTGGATTTGCCTTTGGTGAGGTGGAATTCTGGGTTTGCATCTTGTTTAGGTGTCATCTCATTTTTATTTTTTGTTGGTGATGTTTTTGGTTTAATTCCTAGGTTGATACTTCTATATCGCTTAATGCAAGTATCTTTATTGCTAGTATTAGCATCCTTAGGGTATGATTATTTCTCAGAGATGTCTCTGAGGTACAGCTGGGCTTTGGGTTTTGAGTCTGTAATGACCATTAGACAATCTTGGTTTTGGCATACCAGGAAAGATAAATGAGTAGAACAACCATATCACCTTGCTCAGGGAAATTATAATCAGCATCAACAATGGCATCAAACACAGGTTAGAAAATAACCAATTACTGTAACTATTAATCTGCCATTTTTAACCATATAAACTAGATTTGTGCTTATATATCAAAATCAAGGACCAGTGCCAGGCATGGTGGCTCACACCTGTAATGCCAGCACTCGGGAGGCAGAGACAGGAGGATTGCCGAGTTTGAGGCTTGCCTGGGCTACGTAGTGAGCTCAGGGCCAGCCTGAACTACAAAGAGAGCCACTATCTCAAAAAAAAAAAAAATCAAGGACCAGTAAGCTCTTCAGTATAGCAAATTTATCCCCTAGGATGAAAACTTAGAAGGAGTGGGGGGTAAAAGGAGAGAAAAAAAAGTTAGAAATAGGGCTGGAGGACACAGGAAAATTGAACAACTATGAGATATGGGTGAACACAGAAAAGAAAAAAAGAAGGAAGAAAAATAACAACAGAAAAAAACTAACAGCAGCAGAAGAACTAGATTGTGTTCATTCTATTAAAATGAGGACAATCAAGAAAAGAAGAAAGAGAAAAATATGCAAAATAGGACAGAAACAAGAATGAGAAAATTAATAGAAGAAGAAGAGGAGGAGGAGGAGGAGGAAAGGGAAAGGGAGAGAGAAGGAGAAGAAAGAGAAGAAGAGAAGGGGATGAAGAAGGAAAAAGAAGGAAAGAAAGGAAAAAAAAACAAAAGGACTCCTTCACAGCATGTCTCTGCTATCACCAGTAGACAGTGTGGCCAGCGGTATATAGATCCAGGTCAATTAATCTCATTGAACCAGCCATATTCCACTGACACTCAGACTGGTTTCTGGGTGGGCAGAATTGAGCTCCCCAATCTCCTGCATGTTTGAAGTCTACTGTATGTTCCAGCACCTTTCTGTCAAAGTAAGTTCAGGTTCCAGTAGGAGGTGTTGATTCCAACCCACCAACCTCTGTACAGTTCTGCATTGGTATTACAGAGACTCTCAGTGCTCTCACAGTGGGCTTCAAATTTCCACACCAAGCCTAGGAGAGGAGCTCTCTCTACTGCTCACCAGCCCTCCATTTTCTCAAGGTCATATCAGTGGCCTTTCTGAGTCCAGGTGCCTCTATTGCACCAGGTGGACTGCAGCACTCAGGGTGGCCTATGTGGGGTTCTCAGTAACTTATAAAGTATCTTTCTTTCGTTAAAATTTGTACTTCTAATTTTTTATTAGTGTTGAGTCTACAATCCTGGTGGGCTGCTCAGAGAACAAGAGCTCATCCCTTGCATTCCACATTTTATGGCAAAGGTATCTGGATCAGCATAAGTTGATTTTGTCATCAGTCATATGTGTATAATTGTATACACGTATGCATCTTTACTTACAATCTTCACCCTGCTTTTCCTTATAGTAGCATTTTCCTCATATTGGCTTGTAAAAACAAATCTTTGTGTGTGTGTTTTTTTAAAAACATTGTTTATTGGTACATTGTATATACACATCATGATCACACTCAAGATTGGTAATTTGTACCAGTACATGCCGTAATTTAATTCTCATTTTTTCCCATTCCCCTACCTAGCCCACAACCTCCCAGTCCCTAGGTAAACTTTGTTTCCCTTTTTTTAATACCACCACATTTTTTCTCTACCTAACATTACTCACTCCTCCACCACATTTACCTTTGAATGTTTGTATGTTTGTTGTGTTTCTTTTGAGACAGGGCCTCCTTATGTATCAGGGTAGCCACAAATTCATAGTGATCCTCCTGCTTCAGCCTGCCAAATGTTGGGATTTGGCACCACGCCTGGTTTCAAAATCTTGATTTAACTTTATAATCCTTTTTCCACAGTTCTTATAATGAAGTGTGTTATTATAGACAAATTGAGTGACTATTAGCTTTCTGGACATACTTCCCTGTCTCAGGAAAATGTTTCTGCTCCAAAGGTTTGTCAACTCAGAACTGCACTCCAACTGCTATAATTTCTTTCCTCCAAAGCATCCATTTTTATTTCCCTTCTTCCCACTCATGAGACAAATACAGACTTTTACTTAAAAACTCCTTTTACTATAGACATAATTACATATCATTTTTCAGTTATCAAGAAAAATGTGATAAATTATTATAATTGAGGTTTCTTTTTCCAAATCAATGCTTATTCTCAAGTTGTTTTGTGTACATTCAAAGGGAAGTTTTAATATGTTAGTACCTTGTTCATAATTCATTAACTACTTTACTTTAATCTGGAAAAAAAACAAAGTGCCTGACCTATCCTCCCAGGTTCTTTCTGATGTCTTAAGTGCTGACTCATCTGGCTTCTTCCAGCTTCTCCCTTTACAGGCTAGATATATTCAACAGTTTTTGTTTCTTTAATCTTGAAGGCTCTCTTATAATCTAGGTCCCTCAATGGTGAAGGCCCTACAGGTGAGGCGGTGGGTCCACAGGTATCATCTGTTTGCAGAGTAATACTGCACAATTTGAGCTCAGAATTACTAAAATAAGCCTGCATTTTAACAAGATCTCTGAGAAATGAATGGGCATTTATGTTAGTGAAAGCCACTTACAGATTATCTTCTATTGTGAAACACACTTTGTTTTCCTTTTACTGTTTCTTCAAACATTTGATATGGATTTCTCATCAAGTTTTCCCTTTAAAGCTGCGAAGCTATGCATTTATCTACATTTGAAACACGTGTTTCATGCAGAGGCTAACACTGTTTGGGGTCCACTCCCGCAGGGAATCAAGATCTTTGTTTTAACAACTATCGGAGGCTGATCAGACCCCAAGTCCTGTGACCAAGTGTATACTGAATGTATTAAAACTGTATTAAAAAAGACAAGAGAAGATGTTAATGAATCAATGGGAGGCCCAGGATAGTCGAAGATCTTATCTGGCTAAGACACTGTCTTCTAGAGCTTGCCACAGTTGATCATGCAGTTTCTAGAAAGAATAAGGTGTGATGCAGGGAACAGCGCGATGGAGAGCTCTGATGTGAGCGGGGTCCTAACAATAGGGGGACAAAATATTCTAGTGGGAACAGATTCCTGATTAATGGGAAATTTGTTCCTTCCCACTGATTTTCTGTACAAGCTATGCTTCCCCTAGTTACACTACTGTCTTGCTATCCAAGATGTCACAGTGTCATGGATCATTGAGACCTCTGTTATAAGCAGTGTTGTGGGGAGCTCTTCCCTTCCTATACATCAACTCCTAAGTCAAGGCTTGGCTCCTAAGACAAGGTATTGTGTGCTAAGAGACACAAACTTTTAATATGAAAAACAGATGTATTAATTTGTAGCTAATTCAGCATGGTCTTCATCAAAAAACATCATGTTTTTATTAGCTCAGACAGAACCATAATGTTCAAAGTTTTCAGAGCAGTGCATTTCAGAAAGAAACAAATATAACATATTTGTCATATTGGTGGAAACTATTGAGTGAAATGGCAATTTTAGTTGTTAAAATGTGAAACATCTTTGATAACTTGAAGTTTGTGATTCTAGAAGTCTGTAATCCTTGGGGACAATCTGGATTTCTCGTTCATGTCCAAAGTCACAGTGCCCAGTAGGATAGCTTCACTTCTTCCTTCTGGGAGCATTCTGCCATTCCTAGGAGAATTTCAAATCCCCACTCCTTCCACTTCTGGAGAAAGCACAGTTATACAACTGGTTGAGTCTTGTTTTCAGTGAAAACTTATATAAACCACATTTTGCTGAGAGTAGTAAATGAAACTTCTAAAATGAATCAGTCTGCAAAGAATTGCCAGTTTGGTTATTGTCAATCCTGTGCTACTGTATTTTTCTATTTTGTGAAGCCTAATTGCTTTAAAGGATGTCCATAATCTTTCTTAATATATAGGTAAGACAAAGTAGTATTTATTTTGAATTCTTTGGATAATAGTTTTAAAGGTTCTCCATAGTCTCTTTTAATATATTAATAACATCAAATAATATTGAAATTCTTAGCATAAAAGCCAAAATATCACTTAAATTGTAATGATTTAGATTAGATATTTGAGATATAAAAATACTGAGATGAAAAATGAAAGCTAGCTGGGCATGATGGCTCACACCTGTAATCCCAGCACTTGGGAGGCAGAGGCAGGAGGATTGCTGAGTTTAAGGCTTGCCTGGGCTACATAGTGAACTTAGGGCCAGCCTGAACTACAAAGTGAGACCCTGTCTCAAAAAGAAAGAAAGAAAGAGTGAAAAGGGAAGAAAGAAAGAAAGAAAGAAAGAAAGAAAGAAAGAAAGAAAGAAAGAAAGAAAGAAGAAAAATGAAAGCTAGCATCCTATTTTAGTTTTGAGATAAAATATGGGTAAGCAGTAATACTGTGAAACTAATTTGTTCCTTTTGATGACTATACCTTTGATCTAAAATTCATCAATTTAAAACTAGATTTAAATATATAAGTAATAATAATTTTATATATGAAATATTTTTTTCTGATACTGATAAAATGACCAATTATATTTAGTTAATCATAATTCCCATTTAAAATTTTAGGGTGTCATTTACATATTGATTCACTCTTTTATACACACATCTTACACCATATATACATACGTATGTGTACACTTTATTTAAGCAGGATTTCTATAAACAGTTCCTTTCAAATATAATATGAACACAAAAACCGACATTTTTATTATACATAGTTGAGGTTTGGCACATGATGTTTTATATAAATATTTATATTCAAGTAAAAAATACAGAAAAATGAAATCCCATCCTTCATCTCCTCTTATAAGTATTTTGTTGGTGGAAATTGTGAGAGCACCTCAAATCCACTACTGGGATAATGGAGAATTTAGATGAAAAAAGAACACTGAGGAAATACTAATATATTTATGAACAATACAATCTGTATAAAAAGATTTTACATGAGGCCTCTCTTTTGTACTTAAGTCCTATGAGAGAAGAATGCACTGTACTTTGAAAAGAATGGGAAGTCTTTTACTGGACAAATTTTAATGAATTCAAGGATTAAGGTAATATATGTACCTAAACATCTAAGCTGCCCCTTTATCTCATTTCACTCCTTAACACCTCTTCTCTTTGTCTTTGATTTTTCTTTTCTTATGTACTTGTCTATTTGTTTTGCCTCCCTTGTCTTATTTTGTTTCAACTAACCTCAATTTCCCTTTCTACTATTTCTTTCATAGCTCTCATTTTCTTTCTGTCTTCAGGATATATTCATAAGTGAAATAAATAGGTCACAGATCTGTAAATATCGTATCATTTCTCTGGTATGAGAAATGGAAGATGCAAATGAGCTCTAGAATGTATGATAGATATTGTGAAGGTGAAAATATTCAAAGGGAGATGGGGTGTAGGGGTAAGTAACAAGGGGAAGAAAAAATACGATGGTAATGAAAAAAGGGAAGTTTATGTATGTAGGGGCGGGGGTCACAGGGTGGGTGGGGGAACGGGAATGATGGTTAGGAGGACAGGAAAGCAAGACAGCTAATGAACAGCCAAGTTATGACCCAACATTATCTTCATAAAGATCGCTGTCACTGCTGTTGGCCTCAAATGCCACAATTCACACCAACAATGCTATTGCTGTGGACACATGTTGTATTTTCTGGAATCTTGATGTTATTGATTGCTTTTTTTTAATTGTTCCTGTACTTTCCCTCCCTACTCACATAAAATATCCTGCACGTGTAGGGCTGGAGATTTAGCTCAGTGTGGTGCCTGCCTTGCAAGTGCAAGGCCCTGAGTTCGATCCCCAGTAACCACATACAATGCTGGGCGTGGTGACTCACGCCCACCAGCTATCAATACCACATACCACAGTGCCAGGCGTGGTGGCTCACGCCTGTCATCCCAGCACTTGGGAGGCAGAGACAGGAGGATTGCTGAATTCGAGGCTTGCCTGGGCTACATAGTGAGCTGAGGGCCAGCCTGAACTACAAAGCAAGACCCTGTCTCAAAAAAAAAAAAATCCTGCACGTGTAAATTTAGGTAAGTCTAAATCAAGTCATGTGTCATTCTATGCTTGAGGACCATGAAAAAGTAAGTTCTTAGTGCTTTCAGCTTCTCAAGTGAATAACAGACCTATCTACAAAAAGATTCACATGTTAGAAAGGGTTTCAGGTGTGGCCACCTAAAAAAATGACATCCGTTTGCATCATAGTCTCTTTACCAGGACTTTCTCATTATTATTGCTTCTCGCATTCCTTTCTTTGTGTGTCCTCACGGATGGACCGGTTACCCACATCTGTGTCTCTAGTTCCCCTAATTACACCCATGTCCTTACTATGTTCACATGTAGTAGTAGTTTTATACATTTGGCTCCAATTCACCTATTATTTCAAGATATTATTCTCCCACAAATTTCACTAGTAACTGTAGTTGATTTTTAAAATTTTTTTATCTTTATTGATACATTGTATATACACATCATGATTACTGAAGTTGATTTTTGATTATCACCTACTCAATCACCACTTCTTCATTAACCACCTTAATACCTAAATTGTATCCATCTCTGACTCTTCATTCTCATAATTTTTAAGTGTCAGATCATATACAGAGAAGTCACACTCATAATTGTATCCTCAAAGGAACATTTTGAAAGTACAGATTGTTGTTCTTAAACTAGGACTTTTTCATCATAATTCACGTTTTGTACAATGGAGATACTGACTATGCTTTGGGAAGCGCTGACCACAGCAACAGTTTCCTGATTACTTCTCGACTTCAGTGCTCCCCCTACAGGCAATGTGTACACTCTCAAATATTTAATTTAAAGATTATTTTTTCGTATCATTCCATATCTTTGAGAATTAGAATTCAAGTTTCTTCACAGGGAATCTATTCAGTTCATATTTATAGCTATTCAAATATATGTGCTCTACATTCTGCTCATGTCTACGACTAAGAATTTCTAAACACATTCAATAGCTCCCAGTAAATTATTCAAAAAGCTTAGCCACTCACTTTCTGAAATTTGATACTTTTGCACACTAACTGTATTAATTGAAGTTTCAGCCATTTTAATTTCTCAACATTATTTTCTTCTATAACAGTAGCATATATTCAGACAAACACATTTTATACATATATGCAAGTGATTTTCTCTCAACTCACATCTTGTGGTAAATTTTCCTGTTGCAAATCTTTTATTCCATCCACTTCATTTCTTTTCTTTTCAGAAGACATTCAGGGAGGACATGGAAGCGAAAAACGCAACACTGCAGACCGAGTTCGCCCTCACAGGACTCCCACACCAACCAGAGTGGCGGATCCCCCTGTTCCTGGTGTTCCTGACAATTTACCTCATCACCATGGTGGGGAACCTGGGTCTCATCACTCTCATCTGGAATAACCCTCACCTGCACATTCCCATGTACTTTTTCCTTGGGAATTTAGCCTTTGTAGATGCTTGGACATCATCCACTGTGACACCTAAAATGCTGGTTGACTTTTTAAACAAAAACAAGATGATATCTTTCTCTGAATGCATGATACAGTTTTTTTCCTTTGTAATCAGTGTAACAACAGAATGTTTTCTGTTGGCAGCAATGGCTTATGATCGCTATGTGGCTATATGCAAACCTTTACTTTACCCAGTGATTATGACCAACAGACTATGCATCCAGCTGATAGTTTCATCATTTGTAGGTGGCTTTCTTCATGCTGTAATTCATGAAAGTTTTACGTTCAGATTGACCTTCTGTAATTCCAATGTAATACATCACTTTTATTGTGATGTCATACCACTGACAAAGATTTCTTGTAATGACCCCGCTATTAATTATCTAATGATTTTCATCTTCTCTGGTTCAATACAAGTATTCAGCATTGTGACTATTTTTTTCTCTTATATGTTTGTTCTCTTTACAATTTTAAAAAAGAAGTCTGACAAGGGTGCAAGCAAAGCCTTCTCCACCTGTGGAGCACATCTCTTTTCTGTGACTTTATACTATGTCCCTCTTCTCTTCATGTATGTGCATCCGACATCCTCACAAGCAGATGATCAAGATATGATCTTCTCTCTATTTTACACCGTCATAATCCCTGTGTTAAATCCATTCATCTATAGCCTGAGAAACCAGCAAGTCACAGGTTCACTGAGAAAAATGTTAAAGAGAAATATTTAGAGTTCATATTAATATCTACTCTTTTAAGTAAAATACTTTCTGAAGAAAATAATGTTCTCGGTACTATTAAAAGATTATTGCAGTTATGGTTCTATAATCTATGATGAATACTTTTTTACTCCATTACTTTCTTAAAATATTTGTATCATTTATTTCTAAGAATTTTATAATTATTCATGTCATATTAGAGAAATTGAAGCCAAAAATGCATGAAAGTTTTTACAGGTTATATTTTTACATTATCAATGTACTGAACAGTAAAGAAAAGTTCTTTTTAGGTGGGTTTGGTATGATGAATTTACAAATATTACTATGCCAGGTAGCTTAGGAATCATATCATCTTTACTGCACTGTAATCGAAGGTCTGTCTTTGAGAAGAAAACCAGGCAGACTGCCAAACATCGAAAAAATCTTACATTGCATCTGGTTTGAGAAATGGGGAGTTTCACTTTTATATCACACAAAAATGTAAATAAAACTTTGAATATAATCTTAAAAATGAGAAGGAATTTAAAACATTGAAGTCAGGGAGAAACAGTGAGATGTTTTTTGTTCAGTGATTTGAATACTGTAAGGAAGTGTGTTGTATCTCTTTCCTTCGATGCTTTTTTTAAAAAATGAATTATTTATCGGTATATTTTATACACAGTTCACAATCCCACTCAACAATGGGGAATTTGTACCAGTATATGACAGAAGTTAATTCTCATTTTTACCCATATCCCTACCCACCCACAATCCCTCACCCCTTATATACATGATAGTTCTTTATCTTTCCAAATCACATTTATTCTTTCCCCTCATTATGTTCCATCACATTCCCTTTGAATATTTCCTATTTTACAAAATCTATCATATATTCTAGAACTCATTTACATCTACAAGTTCTCATACCAGAGCAAAGATACAGTATTTACATATCTCTGATCTGTTTGATTTTTTACAGTTGTATTGGTTCATTTCTGGGAAATCTAACAAATCTCACTAACTCATAATGATAATAAATTTAAAGATTAATCATAGATAGACATAGATAAAAAGTGGCAGAATAGAAGGACATGTTCTTATTCTTCCTTTTAAAATGTAAAAAGAAGGTCAATACTGGGGCCAGAGATTTAGCTCAGTGCCTAACAAGCACAAGGTTCCAAGTTTGATCCCTGGTAACCACATACAACAATATTGGCATGGTAACTCACACCCGCCAGCAATCAGTACCACATATCACAATGCCAGGCATGGTGGCTCATGACTGTAATCTCAGCACTGGCGAGGCAGTGGCAGGAGGACTGCTGAGTTCAAGGCTTGCCTGGACCACATAGTGAGCTCAGGGCCAGCCTGAACTACAAAGCGAGACCCTGTCTCAAGGAAAAAAGAAAGAAAGAAAGAAAGAAAGAAAGAAAGAAAGAAAGAAAGAAAGAAAGAAAGAAAGAAAGAAAGAAAGAAAGAAAGAAAGAAAGAAAGAAAGAAAGAAAGAAAGAAAGAAAGAAAGAAAGAAAGAAAGAAAGA